>JAGDQP010001465.1:0-50581 GCA_022664845.1 Lepisma saccharinum
TTTATAACAGATAGGTCAGTTACATATTTTTGTTTCTTTCTTATTTTGTAATAAATAGGCCAGTTAAATCTTTTTGTTTCTTTCTTATTTTATAACTAAGTCAGTCATATATATATATTTGTTTCTTTCTTAATTTATAACAGAGAAATCAGTTATATAGTAAAGTATGAGATAACTTGATTGATTTCTGCAGAACTAACTTACAAATCCGTAATTGTGCCAGACTGTATAAGAAATTCAATAGTTATCAGTAGAAAGGTTGTAGCCCATATTTTAACATTAAGTAGTTTCACTGTAAAATGATTTTACACACGTAAGAAAGAATTTCTCTATCCAGTTATTTCGTTAAAGAAAAGCAAGAAATAGAGAATTATTCTAAATTATAGGGACAAGTTTTAGAAGTTCTCTACACTGTGGAAAACGGTTTCTTAAAATTGAGTAAAAAGTTATTATCTGTGTACCGAGAAACAATTTTCTCAGAAATGAGATATGATCATTCTCATTTAACTGAAACTGAGAACATGCCACCTAGGATATAAGGTCAATGATCTTATTTCCAAATTGGTATACTTTAAGTTAAATGAGAATGCGAATATCTAATTTCTAAGAAAATTGTTTCTCGGTGCACAGATAAGATCCTTTTTCTCAGTTTTTTTTTTACTGTGTACGCAAATTGAAACAAGAAAACAACTTTATTTTCCATATGCGTTTAACTTCAAGTCCCAGTTGAATTTGAATTTTTAAGACCTTTAGGCAACTTTGGCTCAAGGTGTTCAAAACTCAGTTGTTATAATGGTAACTAAAACAAATACGTCATAAACGATGCCCTACGTTTTGGGAAGTTGATGTTTATCAATAGGGTAGATATTGGAAGTTTAAATGTGATGCCATCTGTTGTTTGTTTTGCGAACCTGACATTTTTTATTTCAAATGGCACTACTTTGTTATATTGAATATTTGCTATTCCCTGGAGATAATAAACATTATATTCGTAACAACGGATGTAGTGTTATAAATTGTAAATAATATGTATGAAGTTGAACGTTGAAAAATGCCTATTTTGGGCATTTCGTCCCATGTCTTACACATATTTTGTAATCTTGTATTTCATCTTTCACATATCATGTTTACAGTCACTATTAAAAAACAAATATCTAATTAATAGTCGTAATGCCATTTAATAAATAATAAAACTTTATACCAAATTAATAACACTGTCAAATCATTTTAATTTGTAACGTTCATGGCCTATTGGAACAAATTAAAACCCTAAAACTTAATTATACATTAAGGTAACGTTTTGTTTTTTTGTAGTTATCGAGGAAGATTGATGATATTTACCACTGTGATAAGTTGAGCGTTCGCTTCTCATTCAGGAGGTCCTGGATTCGACACTAGTGGCCGACTATCCTGACCGAGGGTTTTCCAATTTTTCCTGTCACACTGGACAAAAACCGGGATGGTACCTTAAACGTAAGCCCTGATCAACTCCTTCCTGCATCCTTTCCCTTACTCTATCCCGGCCTGAGACATAGATGCCTAAAGGCTATAAAAATAAAATTCAGATTCGAAGTTGGGATTCCTTTTATCTTGAGTAAGTTACTGATTTCAAAACCATGTGAAAAATAATTTTCTGTCTTGTTTTGGTATGAAGAAACACCTCTTAAAGTTAGTTCGAACAATTTGGAATCACGCTGTACATGAGGTTTATTAACAATAATTTCACTGCCTTAGAAGCCATAAATTAATCTTAAAAAAATAAATTAACTTGATAGAGTCACTCTTTAGCACCTGTACAGCCTATTTATATGAAAATATGACTGCGAACAAAAGAAGAGGGTTACAACCTTCTTGCCCGCAGCTTTTCAATTAAAGATATACGAGAAATCCCGAAGCCAAAGGATACAAGTGAAATTCACGAATTAAAAAAATATTCGAAATAATCTTTTATAATAACCCAAAATAGATGACAGAAAACTGTCATATTTTGTACAAAGAAACCTTGGACTTTAATGTGTCCATATGCAAAATATGACAATTTTGTGTAACATATATTTTCGGGTTATATATAAAAGATTACCACGAACTTTTTTTTATTCCTCAATGTCGCTTGTATCCCTTGGCTGCTGAAGGCGACATATTCAATAATCACCATCATTACAATTGTTCTGCCAAAAGCGGCATGTTTTTTTAAGTACGTTAAGTCCTCCACATTCATCCCGATCTTGAGGTTGTGGTGTGGTTTTGTTCCAGCATACGATTTAACTTCTTTCGTATTGTCGAGAGATTGCGTTCGTTCTGTTCATTTTCCTCTTGTTCTTGTAATCAACCTTTAGTTACACAACAGATTTTTATTACATCGCAAACTTTACCTTAAAATGTTCAGTTTTCCACATACGAATGCCACAAGTATATATGATGTGTGTATCGTGTATCGCAAATGTTAGATCATTGAAATTAACACATTATCGATAAGAAAACGTGACGTCATGCATAATCGCAGAAAACTAAACACACTAGGTGGCTTGGCTAGTAATAAAGTAACATTTTGGAGATATTTATCATCTTTCTATTGCTGAAAATCATGAGCACAGATTATTTTGTGGACCTTTCCTGTTGCCTACTTTCCACTGTTGTCCTATTTTCGTACTTTGAATGTAATGCAACCTAACCTAATCTCACCTCACCTAAACTAACACATGAGATAACAAAATAGTTGAGGGTAAATTTAAGGAAAGATATGTTTTTTGCTACCACGCTATTTTCCCAATTTCGAATTTTGAATGTAATGAAACCTAACTAAACATAAACTAGTTTGAACTAATTTAATTCCTTAGCGGTAAAATGATAAAATAGTGCGGTGCACATTACAGTAAAGGTCCGTTTTTCTTCTCTTCATGTCAACGTGTATCTTCTTAAGATTATCATTTGATAATATTCATGAATATTTTAGTTGTTTAAAGTTCTGGTCAATGTATTCTATAATTAATTGTTGCTAGTAACGTGGAGAAAGGAAGATAATTTGTAAGTTCTTTTTTCAAGAAAGAAAACTTAATTCATTTGTAGTTATTACCAGTCAGTGTAAAAAATGGAAAGAATGCTAGGAAAATTCCATAAAACCAGTTTTAAGACCAGTATTACTGAACAGAGTTGGAATATTTTAAGACGACAAACTAATGGAGGTGAAAAGAAATCAGCGGAAGGGATGCTAGAAATGTAATACACGGGTTTTTCAAAACTAAAATTGTTGTTTTATTTAATCATGTTGGACTGTTACAAGATGACATATTTATGAAGCTAAACTGAAACCTGCAACAGAAAGGATGCTAGGAATATCCGTGTAAAACACAGATTTAAGAAAAAAAGAAGTTTAAAATACTGACAAAATAACTTCAATCTTAGACCAGAGCCAGCAAGTGGACGTAATATACACCGACTTTGCTAAGGCATTTGATACAGTAAATCACAGTATTTTCATTGAAAAAATTAGGCAATTTCATTTTTTCCCAGGTCTGGTTAAGTTATTTGAGTCTTATTTAAATGATCGTAAACAATATGTTGGAATATCCCAAGAATATCCTACATCTTCAGGAGTGCCTGAAGGGTCGAACCTAGGACCTCTATTATTTTTATTGTTCATTAATTATCTCCTTGCATGTATCAAAACACCTAACAAACTTTTATTCGCTGACGACCTAAAAATTTACTCTACTATCAACTCGTTGAACGATTGTGAAAATCTACAACTTGACATAAACGAAATAGTCAAATGGTGTAACAATAACTCACTTGAAATTAATGTCAACAAATGTAATGTAATGTCATTTACAAGACGTCAGACAGCCGTGCATTTCAAATATAATATTAATAACACGCCTCTACCATACCCCAAAACTATAAAGAATCTAATATTCGATTCAGGGATCTCGGGTATAATATTTGATTCCAAATTGCTTTTTGACGTTCATGTAGACAAAGTTGTTAATGAAACGTATAGAAATCTGTAATAATAAGAATGGAAAGTCTTTAAGGAAGGCAGAAACTCTCATACGTCTATTTCAAACATATATAAAAATTGAATACGCTACCATTATTTGTAATCCAAGTACTGCACATAGCTCAGACAAACTGGAAAAAAATCCAAGTAAAATTCCTAAGATTCCTGGTATACAAAGAAACAGGTGTATACCCGAGAACTGATAGCAAAAAAAATATTAAATACAAACTTTAACATGAGTCTTGGGAACAGACGTACTCTTCATGAAATGATTTTTCTTTACAAAGTGTTTACAACTAGAATAGATTGCATCAATTTGCTCTCAAACTTTCAAATACATGTCCCATCAACCAAAAACAGAACAAAAAAATCAGGATTCTTTCATTATCAAAAACCGCGAACAAATATTATGAAAAGTCACCAACTTGGAGAATGAGCTCAACCTATAATGGCATAAGTAAAAGAGCTAAGGAAATTGATTTTCATAAAATGAACGTTAAATAAATTCATAACATTGTGAAATTTTCTATATGTTAATTGTACTTCTTGTGGTGACAATAATCTAAAATATGGAACATTGTAATTAGGTTCTCCTGTTGTGTTCTAAAATAAATAACTAAAATTTAGTCTCCTGTGTAATAACGCGATGGGACGCTTCTAGATCGCTGGCCCACATATTCTTATACACTGGGAAAATAATAAGTTATTATTACTTATCTTTGATTTGTGGCTACAGGTTAGGTTAGATTAGTATACGATAAATTATATTGAGGTGGCATTTTTCTGACGTTAGTGTCTTGCATTCAGCCAGGCAAGCCAGTATTCTCGAACCGTGATAAATGTAATTTTTAAAATAATTATATTTCTCAATAATGTTGGAGTGTTACAAGATGACATTCTTAAGAAGATATAGGGTAACCAGAAGCAGAAAGGATTCTAGGAATATCCCTGCAAAACGCCTGGTTTTCAGGTTAAAATAATGGTTTCAATGTATAATCTGTGCTGGATGACATACTGTATAACGCTGGTCCGCCTAGAATTGAAGACACTAATGTTAGGAAAAAGTTATCTCTATTTTATTTATGATATATTAACATGAACTAACCTAACCTGACCTAACCTTTAGCCACAAATCAAAGGTGAACACGAATGATGCATTGTTTTCCCAGTGTATAACGATATGTGGGCCAGCGACCTAGAACCGTCCTTATCTACATGAAAACAAAAACAAAGTCTCATACGAATCTGAGGACCTTATACGTAATCTCATGAACCTACGAAAAGTTAATCTCGTTTACTGTATGAGATTATCCTGATATATCATAAATATTTTGTGGTAAGATAATACGTAATCTTGTAAAGTTTAGGCTTTATTCCTTGATGGAGTGGTAAGATAAGTTAGTCCCACAATAGAACTTCTATAACGCTTGTCTTATATGAAACAAATCATACAACCAATACGTTCTCAATAACTTATTTAGTGGGAACCTTCTAGATCTGTCTGGAATCCTGGTTTTATATAATTTGCATCTCCAACCACATCAACATGTAACAGATGAGATTTTCTTAGATAATCCAATCTAGAAATACTCTCAGCATTGACAATTATTCAGATATTAACATTCAATACAAAATAATTTCCTATAAATCTCTTCTTCCAAGATCTTTCTGAGATGTAAATTATCAAAGCAGATCCTGAAAATCATAACATTCCGGAACCATCTATAAACAATGATCTATCAATAGTTAGCAACCAAAGATTGTCCATAGTTTTCAATTATATATGTTTTTTTTGTAAAAAAAAAAGTGCAATTTTAATTCTTACACAAATATAAGTTTATTTTCATTTCAACAAGTTAATTATTGCGTTTAGAAAGTTTTTCAGCTAATCGGAGTATTAGTCTAAATGCGGATAGTGAAGTTTAATTAAATATTTATTAAATATCATATCGAATACGGGAATGAAATCCTGAAGTAGACCCGACCCTCTTTACAATACCGGTACATCAAGCAATTCGGAACCTTTTTTAATACTGAGAAATTTAGATTCATCTGGAATATTATGTACACAAATTACTGTCCTTAGATGATAAGCAAACATAGAGACACATACCACGTCTTTATATATAATTATTTAATTAATTAATTCCCATGTTAGCTTTTATATACTTCATATTACATCTTAGCTTAGCTTTTACAATGCCAACATATATATTCATCTAACGTCATCTAATTACGCAAACTTTACTTATTATACTTTAGACATTACAACTTACCAGATAAATATATCCATGGTGCATTTATCCTTGACTATTACTGAAGTAATCACATATTATTTTACTAAGGACACCATATTCCGAAGATTACATTAAACGAATTGACAACCATAGATAAAGATAACTAACATTTATAAAACTAACTTGACATCATTGACTCAACCAAGGATATCAGAATTAGATGTTAGACCAAAATTGATAAACCTGAATACGAGCATAACAACGTTAGTCTGCCATTTTGGTATGTACTTAAATTTAAAAGAGTGGGAAAGACTTAAAATAAAAGTGATGAGCTTGTAAAACCAAGGTTTTAACTCTTTTTTGTTGTGTTGTTTAATTAATAGTATTTATTTAACCAAATGAACATATCAATATGTGAAGTTACGAGTAAATAACATTCTCCTAAATTCTGGCCGTGCACACCAATATGGAAGCTTGAAGTTGGTACGTTCGGATTCAAGTATTTCATTTTTGGCCTATCACCTAATTCTAATATCTTTAGTTGAGTCAATAACGTCAAGTCTGACACAATAGTTAGTTAGGTGTAGAGAGTCTGGCAATATGGCAGCTTACTAAAATAAAGCCGATGAAATCTCCTGTGATAATTTTACAACATTCCAAAGTTTTTTCGGCCTTCATTTCAAGAAAATTTATTCACTTGTGTTATATAGTGTCACAGTGCTTTTATACAATAGTTTTCATCATGAAAATTCAAAATTAACAGTGATAACAACATCAAAAGTGACGGTGACAAGAGAGTATAGAGTGACTGACGACTATGGCGGACAGTAACCATCGTAACTGATAAATAACTGACTATAAAATGTCAAATAAAATGAACGTTAGACTGTAAAACTGTATAATATTACTATTTTAATATAAGATGTCAATTATTATAACGATTTCGCTATCGGTATGAACATAGATTCGCTCCCGCGATGGGAAGAAGCAAGACAAGAAGATAGGTGTATAAAATTTGCTTGACAACGCCAAACTCAACAAAAAATAAATACAATACCATTCATTCGATTTAATGGTGTTATTATTATTTATTTTCATTAGTACATAGTAGCATAAATAAAATATTGCCGCTCTTAATTATATTACCACTCTTCACTTACCACTCTAGTGTTCTTCACTTAACCAATATCAACTTTAGAAAACTACATTTCAGCCAATATATATGAATTTCTTTTCTATGGTATGCAAAGCTATTTTGATTTAACTCTAATAGTAAGTCTACATTAGACCTTGTTGATCAACATGTTTGTGCGCGCGAGGATTATCTAAAGACCGTGACAATTTATAAACGTAACGCAAAAAATTGTTCAAAGTCAGTGCACATTTTTGTGCAGTAAACCAAAATAAACAATTTCATTCTTGTTAGGAAGTTTGAAGACAAGGAGAATACATACGCATCGTTACTTGTTAAGCATAAATCTACATGTGTATAAGTGGAGTGAAAATTGAAGATTGTCACGGTCTTTAGATAATCCTCGCGCTCACAAACATGTTGATCAACAAGACCTAATGTAGACTTACCATAAGCCATACACAGAAAACTGTGGCGTATTCTATTGACAAAAATAGTAATATTTTTAAGGTAAAGTACCAGTGACATGTTTCGTCGACCTCACCAAGTATCATATCTCAATAAATGCGAAATTTAAGTTATCACTTCAGTAAATTGCTTATGGCTGTATCTACATTCTGCCTAAACTTGGTGTGTCAAAACTCCTTCGTTCTGCTGTTGCTGATGACGTCACATGCTGATGATGTCACATAGTTTTAGGACATTCTTCAAACAGCTTTCCTGCAAAGTTGCAATAAATAAGATACATAACTTGGTGATGAGGTCGGTGATTTGATGTACAAATTAATAATAAAAAGTCTAAGACCGTAAATATTGCCAATGAGTTACAAGGAAACTCTTCCACATACAATCTGTGTGTTATTACCTAACCTATCATCATTTCCAATTTAATGTCCTCATGAAACAAATAGGTCTACTGTTTGTTTGTTCAAAATTTAAGATTGGAGCGAGTTCTTAATTACCTCAGACAAAGTTTGAATCATCTTGAATCTATTGAGTTAAGTGTCTTTGCTCTTCAGGTTTAAGTAAAATTTTAAAGATTTGCAGAGAAACAGTCAACTCACTAATGTATTTCTGTTTGTTTCAGTTCAGAGAACAGACTTCAGACCCACCACCACCCCCGGCCCCACCCCACCCAAACATAGCACACTTGCAAGAAAAGTGTCACAACTCAAAAATATTTCCTTTTCTTCGACTCAAAAGCATTAGAGAACCCAATGATCTCTATCTAAAAGCGATACTGGACTGACTGCTGTCATTGAAAATTTCATGAATATATGAAGCAGGGAGCAGTGAGGACACTTAATCTCGTTTATCCACTTCCAGTCTAAATCAATATAAACCAAATTTTCGGTTCTAACTAAGTCTTTTACGTTTGATATCGTTGTGCGGTCCGTTTCTCGAATTTTATCTTACTTCTTGTAAAATGTAAATATTTGCAGTATTTTCTATTTTATGCAGAGTACGGTATACTATTTTAAGAATAACTCAATGATTAAGACTTAAATAAAAAACGGGCCGCACAGCGATACGAAGCGTATAAAACTAAGTTAGAACTGAAAATTCGATCCACATTGGATTAGACTGGAAGTGGACAAACGAGTTTATCATTTTTATTTCTCTGACGTCTATCTTTCGACACTAAGCAGTCACTCCATCGTTACGTAGAGCTCGATGAGAGAACCATTCTCTTTCTTTGACAAGAATGCCCCAAGTCTATCTACATCGGTGACCGGTAGATGGCGTAAGTGTTTGACAGATTTTGCATATATCCTCTCAAGAAGATGTCACTTCTTTTTCTTCTCTTATAAAATTATGCTTTTTTGAGTTGTGATACTTTTCTTGCAAACGCCCTACATGATTAAGAAAAAAATGTTCACTTTTTTTTATTTTGAAATAGGACACTTCATTATTTTTTTATATATATTTATTATATTTGAAGAAATATTCAAATATAACTTTGTTATCGGCTCAACCTGACTGCAAGTAATTTTGTTATGGAATAAACTGATGTAATATCTTCGTAGAGATACATTTTTATTAAAAAAAAAAAAACAATTAAGTCGATGAAATATGGAACGTGAAACGTGACTACAATTTAATCTGTGCTAGATTTTCTATTTATACAAAAGGCGACTGCTAATTCAAATTTGCAAAAGAACTGTATAAAAGTTTAGCAGAAACCCTAATACACTGTAGGCTTTCAAATTTTTTCTCAAGAGAAGAGTGATAGTTTGCAGACGACTACAATATAATTTCTAATATTAAAATTTCAAATTATTTCCTAGATTTGTTTTCTTAAAAATGATAAAGAATTCTTTAAAAAATGCCTAAAAAGAATTTATAAAAAACTGCCATTATTAAATATATTTTTTCTCGAAATTGCTAAAAAAAATTAAACTTCCAGGTTTGAGACCTGTATAAGATCCAAAGTAGAACTAATTTTTTTATCATTTAGAAAATATTTCTGCGACATTATTTGTGCATTCATCGGATATACATCTTTCAGACGATAAATATGATGTGATAACTATTCCCAATTTTAAGCGAGATTAGCTCAAATGATTCCATTTTTAAACTAGTCATGTAAAATTGTATAGTTATCGTGTGCAGTGCTAATTTATTGTAAATAAACATGAGATTATTTACAACAGGAAGTTGTCTTCAGAATTCCTATTTGAAAGAATTAGGATTAAGCAGACTGTTATGAGTGACACTCGTTGTTGCTGCTCTGATATACACAGTAAATATAGATCTCTTCGGTAGATTGTAACCGCATTTATTTTGTATTGAAGACGTTGTACAATCTCCATGATCCATAATATTTTACGTGCAAGATGAATTAAATCTGACAAAACATCCCGTGTTTTGTCTTATTCCGTGCAAAGATTCGGGTTAAGAAAGGGACTAAACACGATTTCTCTTCAACAGTGGCTAACGAGGGACCAGAAATGTCCGTCTTAACCTGAAGTCAATTCTAATTGATTTAATACTACATACATTATCACAAGTACATTGCTGTATTAGAGGCGAAGAGACATAGGGATATAAGGAGTACCATTATTTTGCAATACCAGTAATGTAGGGAAGTGCATTGAATGTTTCCGGTATCAGTGCCAGTCTTATCCATTGCGTCTGAATGAAGAAAAGTTCCATTTGTCTTTCTTAAAGCTATCAATGATTTTGATATGCCTTCCTCCTTTCCCCTCTTGCCTTTAACCGAACCTCCAATGGCAACGTTTAATATTAAGTGTCGCTACAATTCGTGCGATGCTCACAAGCAACGGGTTGTGCCACCTTCAGTCAAGACAAGAATCGACTCTAGGTATCTAGGAGATATACTCTAGGTATCCAGTCATTCAAGCTACATAACAACCCTTATTCTTAGGTGTGAGATTCACAAATTTTCTCCACAGCGTCCTGTAGGTGTATTACGGTTCATATCCGGACACAGGGGTGGCCATTTCGTTGTTCTGAAGAAATTTCATCTGAAATTCAAAGATTTTTTAAAATAATTTATTTCAGTTTGTCAAAATTTTAAATCTGACGCTTGTATTTGTGATCTAATTTTCATTTTATAATGCAATTATTCTAAGTACATGACATAACAACAAAGAATGTGAGAAACCCAGTTTCACTCATAAGAAGTTGATAAACATAAGGTTGAGGCCAAATATCAACCTATGGTTGAATGATATGCCCCGGTATGCTACACTGTTTCAAAGTTGTGAACATATGAAATAATGCTTTACCAAGTAAGGTTATATATCACTTAATTAAAGAATTGTTTTTATAAATCTTTTACAAAGCATGTTATACATCAAAATTATCGAAAGCAGGTAACAAATATATTTTGAAATAAAACATTTTTATTATATATTATAGACAACTTCGTTAAAAATTATCACGTTAAATTAAACTGAGATTGCCAATAGATGGTTATGTGTTCCAGGGCGTTGGATCGCCATCCTCAAGGTTGCTGACTCAGTTCTTATCTAGGGTATGAATATTTATGGATTTTAAAAGCGTTTCACTCTGATACTCGTGACGAACCGAAGAAAATAGTTACTACTATGGACCATACAAAATAAAGTTTACCGAAGTATTTACCACAGTAGTGGATATTCTGATTATTTAAAAACCTAAGAACTGTTAAGCAATGCGATGGAGAAAATGGTTTATTTCGAACAGTTCTTCCATTAAACTTAGTTAACCATTGCGCTAACAACAAAGAACATTCTTTTAACGTGTACCTGTGAAAAACTATAAATTGTTCCGTTTTCATTAACTATGACAATGACTTTGCAGAAGAGACAACTTATATTTCACTCACTATAAACTTTTAGATTGATGTGAACAAACTACTTAACATACATTTGCCAAAAGTGATCACAGATCATTTGCTAATGCTATTATTGTTATAGTAAATCAAGAAATTAGAAGTACTTTCCTCTTCCAAATAAGTGTATATTCTATCTTCTAAACGATTAAAATCATTCTCGTTACATGTAACAACAATAAAGCTTCAGGAATACTTATGCGCTTAAAAGTAGATTCTTTTCTTATAGTTAATAATAACATCAAATAAATTAATCAGAGAATCAGAATAAATAGGACAGAAACAAACAAATTAAAAACACAATAAAAAACCACAAGGATTGCAAACCAAAGTACTGAAAACTGAATGAAAAACTGGGAAATGCCAAACATAAGGAAAAAGAACGAAGTATTTCCACCACCAAAATAACTGCATGCAAGCAGATCATTGTGTAAAAGCAAATTGGCTAGGAAAAGGAATAAGGAAATAAGACAAATTAAGATTTCTGTATAGTTATAAAGTTTATTTTATTTACAGGTGGCAAGTTTTACCTTTCATTTCTAAATTTCATCTGTAACATGACTCAGTCATAGCGTTGGTTTTTTAAATATTGAGGCAAAATTATTTATGTCGGAACTACACAGTAAAGAAAGGTTTCTTAAAATTGTGAAAAAAGTTCTTCTCTGTGCAACCGAGAAACAATTTTTTTTTAGAAATGAGATATAGGAGCGTTTCTCATTTAATTTAAAATGAAAGAGCATATTGGTTTGGAAATCATATCAGTAACCTTATTCTCAAACCAGCATGTTCTTATTTTCAATTAAATGAGAATATTGATATCTCATTTCCAAGCAAATTGTTTTCTCGGTGCACAGATAAGAACTTTTTTCTCAGTTTTAAGAGACCGTTTTTACTGTGCAATCCAAATGAAGATTGATTTTAAGTAGCTTATTCTTTATCTTCACCAAGACTGAATATTATAGGAGTGACATGTGATGGACAAAAACGTACGATATTCATAGTTGGATAACATAGTATATGTTTCTGAATATCTTCTGTACAACCAAAATAGTACATTCTCTTCGACAGTTTTCTGTAACTAGATTCACAGAATTGAAAGACACTTTTATCTTCGAGAATATACCTTACAAATCATAATGCATTGACTTAGCTCCTATTGGTTGATTGCAGGACTACATACAAGTTAAAGAAAATATGCCATACTTACCAATTAGGATATATAGCTTGAAATGTCACACACAAATACTATTGACACAAGCTAAAAGATACGTACACAAAACCTAATAAACAAATCTTTGACTTCATGATCTTGTTCTAAACAGAAAATCAGTTAAGAAGTCTTGCTTGCTATACGTGGTAGATAAAAAGTTCATTTCCAAGAAAATCGATTTGGAAATTGTAAAAGAGTTAAAGATGTAAGAGAAAGTTTCGGTAGAACGATATATAAAATTAACTTCAGTTTCTTCTACTAGTGTGAAAGTTTTCCCATAACCTTTATGGAACTGTACGAAAGAAACTTTACTCTTAAAGAAAGCTTTAATTACAAAAAACTTTTAGTCGTTAAGAAGTGTGTAACATGACTGCAATGAATACAGAAACACTTGCCCAACGTAAAAAATGATGCTGAATAAAATAAGTAAAAATGATAGTTAAGATGTGAATTTTTCAATAATTATTGATTCTTTATTCTTTTTAATAGTTTCTATTTTAATATGTAAAAAAAGTACATAATATCTGGAATGATGAGAAAAGATATAACTTTTAAAATCGAATTTATGTACAAGAATAACACACATAGTAGAATATGTTCTCTTAAAATTGTTCTTTTCTGTGCATCGAGAAATAATTTTCTTAGAAGTGAGAAATAAGCATTCTCTTTGGAATATTATTTTCAAACCAGCATGTTCTCATTTTCAATTAAATCAGAATGTTGACGTCCCATCTCTAAGAAAATTGTCTTAGTGCACATATAAGAACTCTTTTTCTCAATTTTAAGAAGCCGATTTTCATAATACAGAAAATAACTAGAGTGAGTAGATCTATTTGTTCAAGATAACTATTGTAATATATGAGTTCAAACCTTAAGTGATTTGAATAGTAGTTTGTTCAATCAACGAATATTAATATGAAAGATTGTTTTGTATGTTCTCTCCATGATAATTAACAAGTGCTATTATCGTAAAGACTAATTGATCCAAAAAACACTGTAAGCTACTTGTAATATAATTAAACTTAAGAATAAAATTTCATTCTGTAAGAGGAGATTGGAAGACTTTTGTAAATTCATTTAATATGTCTGAGACTACTGTTTTGACTTTCAGAGTGGAGTAGTTGAACAAGTATTTATTTTCTTTGATTTCTTCTGTTAAATTGGATAACGTAACCACAGACTTAAATTGAAAATTGAATTTATTGTTTACATTTAATGTCTTTTTTCGTATTTAATGTGTTCATATTTAATTTATGAATAATTAACATATTCACGGAAATGTGTTCATATTTAATATTTTGTATTGTTTATCATAATGAATATATTAGAATCGTTTAGTTACTTTCCAAGAAATATTTAGAATTGTTTCGAAGGATGTTATGTTGTGTTTGTGAAAGAACGACACACCTGTTAATGTACAAAATAACTATCTATTGTACATGCTGTAAATTAAAAAAAATGATCAAAGGAATACTAAAGGAAGAAGCTATACCATTTGAATCAATTATGTTTATTAAGAAAGGAGTAAAATTATTCTTCTTCTGATACACTTACAAAATATTTTGCTATATAGGTTTGCCCAATGCTTCAGAAGAGTGTTTGCAAGTAACGCAACGCTTTAAGATAGTTCTTTTTGCTACATACAGCTGTTCTGTACATCTGTTATAAGTTCTTTGTGACTTGGGAATATGATCTTTCTTACTTTAATTTGACCTTAGTAATGATCCTGAGGTTCCTAAATTATAAAAATAAATGTATATAAAGATAAGGTATTCATTCATATGTACGTCTAGAGGTTGACTTTTCTTCAAGTTAATGGTACTCACACATTTTTTTCAACTTCAAATAACTTTGATTTGTAATATTAATATTAGTATTATTTTCCTGTTTCCTACTTTCTAATTATATCTTTGCCATAGTGTTTTCTATACATAAATTTAGTTAAGAGATATTTTGAATGTACAATTGAAAAAGATCATTACATATAAAAACTATGGAAATTTAACGCTACTCTTTGACTTGTTTCCAACTTAGATGATATTAATTTTCTTCTGAAGAAAACATACAAAATAATTTAGAATTAGTGTCCAACAGTTTCCACATCTGAAAAATATAAACAAAACAAATATCTTCTATATTAATACATATTAATAACATTATTATTAGACCCTTATTTCTGATGATGTTGCAATTGTCGCACAACGTAGACAAAGATAGACCTATGTCATGTTGCCTGTTCAATGGAATCCTAATGTATGTATTTTGATCAACAGTATTTAAAAATTGTTTTTCATTTATATTTATATGGTAGATTTATCCTAAAATATGTTTTATTTGTACTATCATGACTAATATTTTCATTGTAAACAAATATGAATATAACACAGAATCAGGAAAGACGCGTAGTATCCCAAAGTTACACTTTATATTGCAAAAAAATTGATGGTTTAAATATTCAAATTGACTTCTTGTAATAATATGGAATGTTGGTTAATAAAAAGGTTTAAACTAGTAACTTTTATGTCATATTTTGTTCACTTTGCACGAAGTATATAATTTTGACGTTTTTCACATTTGCTGACGAATATTAATAAACTTGTTTAATCTTTGAATAAGAAAAGTGCAATCCGCTTTCATCTATCTTGACAATCAAAATCTCTCTTGTATCATATTTGAATGATATTGTGACAAAAAAAATTCTTAATGTTTTACACATTTAATTGGATGTTATTTTCTGTTTCAGTCAATGCTTTCTTTTGTCATTTTTTTATTCTGATAGGGACATTAGCGAATGTAGGTATGTTTGTTGTCAATTTGTTAGATTAAATTATAATTTAGAAAAAAACAATAACATCTCTTTTTATTCTAATTAGATACTTTTTTAAAATTCTCATTATATGTTTTATTTGATGTACTATGTAGGAAATACTTTTTTAAAAATGTAATTAGGTGTCTTAATTAGCCGACTGCATGTTAATCTTTGTTAAACCAAAAAAAAATCCTCTAGGCATAAATGATCAAAATATTGTATGAATAATTGAATGTTACAAAGTAAATGTTGTCTTGCACGAACTAATACGAATGCTGCATTTCTTTCTATGAAATTACGTATTTCATATTATTGAATAAAACACTGGTTATTTTGTTGACTATATTTTGAATATACTATTTCAAACAATGAGATTAACAAATATAACACAAAATGAAGTTACAATTAGAGTTGAAAATTATACCAGAAGGAAAAGTTTTTTGAGGCATATATTTCTTTGAAAAAAATAATAAATTTAGTCTATTCATAGCTAATTGCAGAAGCAAGTTAAATCTGTAGGAATATATATTGTACAAGAAAGTAATCTCTGTCATATACAAAAATGATACAAATCAAAACATTTAGTTAATTTTTACTTGATAGTATGGTGGTATACACGTTTTGCTTATTTTTATTCATCTATTAATTTTAAATTGTAATTCAAATACTGATTTAATACTTTCTAAAAATATATCTCCCATTTAATAATATGGTTATTACCTACTCATAAGCTTGTTTTCAACATAACAAATATTCAGGTACATACTTATGAGTCATATTTGCAAACGTTTCATTAATTTAAGGGATTAGATAACATATACATACGTATGTGTAATATATGCGCTCGTCAGTGACAACAATTTTATCATAAGATGAGATAAAACTGAAAAAATTATGTAGTTTACCTTGCGATTATATTAAAATACATATATAGGGAGCTCAATTAATATTTTGTTGTTTTGATCTACATATTTTGTTGGTCAAAGTGTTTATGTACGTAATATTTCAATGAAATTGCATGTGTTATATACGTATAAACGTATCAACTGTATATGTGCTATATTTAATGTGCTACATTTTATGAACATCAAACATTGAGATCTTTATAACGGTTTAGAGTATTTATTGTTTCATTACGCATTTTCTGAAGTTTGGCTTCTCGCGTGTTGTGTATTTGTCAACAAGAACTTTGTATACACGCAAGAAGAGGGCTGATGATGATGAAGAAGAATCTATATGAATGAACAGGTGAAAGCTATTCAACACTTGACACACTCCTTCTTACTTCTGACAGGCCGCGGGCGTCATTAGTTGTTCCACTCAAGCATCCGCTCCTCCTCGCTATTCTTCCCCTCTACCGGATCCTGGGTTCAAATCCCGTTCACTGCATCTGCTCGGCGATTTAAAGGGAAAGGAATGAGTCTTTTGCTACCGAAGTGTAGCTACTTTGCATTGGTGTTCAAGGAACTGGTATTTAAAGACAGTCATAACATCCGTAACAAAACTTTAACATTCTTCTTCTTATTATTATTATTAAAGGTAATGGTGTACCGCAAGGATCGCCTCTAAAATATGATATTTTAATACAATTTATTGTTTTAATTATAATATACCCTTGTATCTTAGTCATTCTCAACTTGCTATCCAATTTTTAAAACTTAGTTGACTTTAGAAATTGCTATATAGAATGTATCTATTGAAATTATTTTTAATATACATTCTGATTATAGTTTATGAATACTAAGGCACACTCTTACTTCTGTAATATGGTCTGTATCAGTTATACAGACCATATTCAATTTTAAGTCTACATATTTATTTTTAAAATGTATTATACTTATGTAACTATGTAAACAAGTGTGCTGTATTGGCAATATGGGTATTCATAGCACTACAATAACTACAAGCATTCATTCATTCATTACTACTGATAATATTAATTAAGAGAATAATAAAGTAGTGTCTTCCTCTAGCATACGCAGGCACGTGGATCACCCTAACTTAGTGAATGTGAGAGTATTATAACAAAATTACTTTTAAGTTGTTTAGCTGGTTCAAAAAAGATTTTCTTGGTTCGAACTATAATTCAAAGGCTACAGGAAATCAAATCGTACTAAATGATGTGATCGTACCATTCCGGGTACGGGAGGGTGTAGTGGAATCCGGATTTCTGAAAGGAATATGGGGAAAATATATAGAACTAGTAATGTAATTTTATAAGAGATACAAACGTAAAATCATAAATTATTGTAAATTTACCCTATTTTTGTAAGTTATTCAATTCCTGTAAACTTTAGCCCCTTTTTTTGTTCATTTTCTGTAATTTTTCAGAGTGAAAAGAAGAAACAAAAGTTCTTTTTAAAGCAATATAAAAGAGGAAATAGAGGCATAAAGACGCCAAGATTTATTGAACTAACTATAGGTTGTGTCAGACGTGACGTCACTAACTCAACCAAGGATATTAGAATTAGATGATTGACCAACATTGAATAACCTAATCCGAACGTACCTACTTCGGGCTCCCATCTTGTTGTGCACAACCAGAATTTACGAGAGTGCTATTTATTCGTAACTATACATATTGATTTGTTAATTTGGTTAACAACACAAAAAATAATAAAAACTTGGTTTTACAAGATAATCGTTTTTATTTTGTCTTTTTCACCCTTTTGAATGAGTGTGCACATCAAAATGGCAGACAAACATTACTATGCTCAGATGCAGGTTTTTTAATTTGGCCTAGCATCTAATTCTAATATCCTTGGTTGAGTCAGTGATGTCACATCTAACACAACCTATAGATAGTTAAAAAAAAAACATTGTACGTGCGTGACGCAGCATTGTCACAAATGATGCAAAAACGACAAATAATATTGCATAAGTTTATTAAGTCAAAGTTGTGCCCAATAAGCGTTTATGACTGAAAGAATACAGCTTATAAGGGAATTTTATACTTATCTACTGGTCAGTACCATTTAGCTGAGAAATGCACACTATGATGCACCCTCTCATACATTATAATTTACTCACATTCAATCCTTGGTTTTATCTTCGACTGTGAGTTGATAAAACGTACACGTCTTGCGCTTATTATTTGACGAGATAGTAAGTCATCTGTGACGATTTCTTTTAGATTTACATGCGTCTAGCTCCGAAATTACCCATATTTTTTCTTCATTTTGAAAGTTTTCTCTTGTTTATTTCTGAGAAACTTATATAATATTTCATTTTTTCTGATTTTTTAAATTGTTATGGTTATGTATTTCATGTTACATAATCCGTTTTAGACTTAATAGTCCGCATTCGTCTGTGGATTTATTTTTTTTAATAATTGAATCCGCCAACGATAACAGGAACTAAGTTAAAATAACCCATATTTCCTTTCCCCTTGAATCTATGCAAGAGAGCATGTTCCTTCATACTATGTTAAAAGGACCTATAAATGACCTTTCGATCACAGTAAGTCAATACAGTCAGATTTATATTGCGTGTTAAAACGCACTAGGTCATTGATTTGGATCCTTTTAACAAAATACCTGGTTGTAATGTTTTGATACATTGATGAACGCAATGCCTGAATTAAGTCGAGATGTTATCAATAGGGATGAGTAGTGCATGTGTCTCTGTGAATGTTGATTCTGAAGTTGACTTATATTGTGCGAAAATGTGAATTATATTTGTTCTTTCGATTGGCGAATCGACTTCGTTAACTGTTGTTTTGTAGATTCAGACCCTATGACCATGTTCCCATAGTCCTTTTGTTAATGAACTGCTTAACTAATTATATCCCTAACTTATGCGTCAAACTTATTATT
Source organism: Lepisma saccharinum (assembly GCA_022664845.1). NCBI lineage: Eukaryota > Metazoa > Arthropoda > Insecta > Zygentoma > Lepismatidae > Lepisma > Lepisma saccharinum. The sequence goes on from JAGDQP010001465.1 coordinate 19,540, forward strand.
TTTCTATTTGTAAAAAGCATATTCTTGTAAAATATCTATCAACACTGAGAGGATTTATCAGTCACACCCCTGACTCATAATCATTTTTTGATTAAATACTTACTTGACTAAAAGAGAAAAACAAATTTAAGAAGGTGGAAAGTTTCAAGCAGAAACATTAGTGTCGGGTCATAATGGTAAATACGGTCAGAATTGCAATATGCCTAATTCTATTTTTCTTTTATTTTTCTGTCAAAAACATTCTTATATTATCATATCTTCTATAAGAAGTGTGTAGGAACGATTAGTGGACGTTAAGAAGGTCAAGTTCGGTTCTTTCCTTTTTATTAACCTCGATAGAACGTCGCCATTTTAAACGTTGTCTTACGACCGTATTTACTGTCATGATCGGCGTGTGGAACATATATTTTGGTAAAAAAACAAACAAATAGTATTACTTTGTTATAATTATAAAACTATCCGCATACACATTTGTAATGTGATTTGAAATATTCATTTTTGAATAAAGATTTCACTACAACATTCACATTAACATAATTCCATTAACTTAGCTCCTTTTTTTTTTGAATACTATGTTACCGGTAAAAGGAAATAAGTCGCCTTTTGAAATTTCGCCATGAATCACAAAATTTAGTTTCTAAGTATCTAGGATTGTGATAAAAATATCTTCACTGGACTTACAATAAAACAAGAAAAACGATACTTCATTTTATCGAACACAATTAAGGTGGAAACATTTGTTTGCTCTGCTGAAAAGTTTGTTTCTTTTTAAATTACTTCCTGTCAAGACTGGATGCTTTAATTATTGAAATAAACTCCAAGAAAATAATGTATCTTTCCTCAACAACAGTGGCTTTTATAGCACCCACCAGACACAAAATTCCGAATACTGATTTTTTATTTTATTCTTTTAAAAAAATGATCGTACACCATGTGTATAAATATATATATTTTGTAGAAAATTATTAGTAGAAAACAAATTTTGTTACCAGCCACTTTAAGTTACAATTGTTTACGTGAGCGTTTCACTTTATTGACTTCCTTTTCAAAACTAAAGGCCGCTTTAGACGATACCATTTCTCGTACGATAAATCTTAGCGAAAGCAGTGTGCCAGCGTAAGAAGAAAAAAAGTTATGGATTTATACCATAGCATCTTGCCCTATTGTAGCATTCTTGTTTTCACATTCTGGCACTACTGCTAATCGTAAGATTCATCGTAGCATAAATGCTGTCGTCTAAAGTGGCCTTAAAGTTTTGATACAAATTTCTTCTAACACGTTATTTTTATGAATAGCAAACACTCTTAGATACTAGTGTATTTTATCACCAACTTGAATAGAACTAACTATAGGATGTGTTAGACGTGACGTCATTGATTTAACCAAGGTTATTAGACTTAGATGATACGTCAAGATCTAAAAAAAATAACAATCCGAACGTACCAACTTCAGGCTGCCATCTTAGGGCGCACAGTTAGAATTTAGGAGAGTGCTAAATGTACGTAATTGAAATATTGATATACTAATTTGGTAAGTATATACTATTAACTAAGCAACACACACACAAAAAAGTAAAACCTCGGTTTTACAACCTCATCACTTATTTTAAGTCTTTCTCACACTTAAATTCTGACTGGGCAAACCAAGATATACTTGGTTGTTGTTGATACTTTCGGATTATTATTTTTTTTATTATTAATTTGTCCTATCATCTAACTCTAATATTCTTGATTGAGTCAATACAACCTGGAGCCTGTTACACGAAAGTACTTGTCAACATTTTACTTTAAGGGCTGATTTTCATGAAAGGTTGCGTTGTTTGCGATTTGAGTAAATAGCCAATTGAAACACGTATTACACTTACCTTACAATAAAACACCTAATGAAACACGTGTTTCAATTGGCTACTCACGCAAATCGCAAGGAAAGCAAGCAACGCAAACTTTGATGAAAATCAGCCCTAAGTTTGTATTCCTGGAGGACTGTCTCAAGAGCGCTAACCTCCCGCCAGAAACTCTTGTTCTCATTCAGTCACTTTTCTACCCGTTTGTGAAAAGAGCATGATTATACTAGATATTTAATTAATAGTAAACATTTGAGACTCAAAGGTAGACAACTAAACGATAGTACACATAAAGATTGTGGCTGGAAGTTAACGGTCTTAAAACAGTCCTACGGAAATGCAAACTGATGTGTGAAAAGTTGACAAGTACTTTCGTGAAACAGGCCCCTGTAGTTAGTTCTATAAATGTTGTTTTATCACTAGTTATCTTATGAAGTACTAGATTGATGTTTGGTAAAACAACGAACTGTGCGTAACGATACCGAAGTGATCAGCTAGTGTCGAAAGATAGACGCCAAAGTAAACATTTAACCTCGATTGCCCACTTCCGGTCTACACCAATATGGATAAAATTTTGTTTTAACTCAGATTTTTATATCTGTGCCATTCTTTCAATTTATCTCTTACAACTTGAGTTATGCACGTTCTGTACTGTGCATATAATAGTACATGCTGTTAACAATATATTATTATTATTATTTTACAAGAATTAAGAAGTAAATAAAAACCGGCACATCGATAACAAGTGTAGAAAACGAAGTTTGAACTTAAAATTGGCCTATATTGGTTTATACATGAAGTGGACGATCGAAATTAATTGTCCCCACTGCTCCCTGGCTTCATATAAAATCTTTCATGGCATCGATCTGTCCATCATCGCTTTAGAATTTAGATAGAGGTCAATCTGTATTTCGTACATTTTACGAAATTTCAATGTCCTGTTCATCTAACAGCTCAAAGGATTTTCTGAGGTATTGTTTGCTTTCGCAGAATCAACGTCTCTGCAACTTCAATCTTATTTGTACTGTTTTCACTGTCACTCATCTTAAATAAGTAATATTTTACCAGCTTATAACACAATCCCTTCACACACTTCGGTTACGGTTAACTTCAACAAAGTCATGTAAATAAACAACGCACTGTTTATTATAGTCACAAGGCGGTTGAAAACAGTGTTGACAATATCATTGCGTGAAAATCAGAGCTGCCGAAATAAACCATAGGGAGAGGAAAAAGTTAAACATTGTTTTTGAATCCCCTCAATGTAAAGTTCAGAGATTTTAACAGGGTTTGCATATGTATTGTTCCGGTGGCCATGTAGCGATTGCGATTTAACTGGCTTTGCAAATGAACTTTTTTAACAGGTTTTGCTTGTGTAGCCATAGCAAATTTGACAGGTTTTGCTAGTGGACGTGACTTTCTTATTACCCTTTTAAGCGATTTTAGAGGGTTTTGCTCCTGGCTAACTTTGTAGAGGACGCTGAGACAATTCAAACGATCATCATAACTTGATTTTTTCTAAAAATTGTCGTTTAACGGGTTTTGCAAGTGGACGACTCATTTAAAATATTCCAATATCGCTCCTCTCGTCCGTAGCTAGATCTTCATCCATTCTTTGCTTCCACACACCCAGGTATAGACGAACCAATAAGACGCAAGTAAATCCCAATTCACCAGGCAAGTTAAATCGAAAACTGGCGTCAAGTTCACCCAGCTTAATTGTACTGTGTCAGTTAATCCGTCTACCGTATTTACATCCATGTTTAAGCAAGTATTTATAAAACTAAATATAGGTTGTCAGACGTGACGTCTACCGAGTACTGCGAGTCAGCCGGTGACCTTTCTGAAACGTTCATTTCTGTAATGTGATTACTGATTACAATGTACAGGACAACACATCTGGAACATTTTCAAGCATTTTATCATTGTCAATTCTCTGCGAAACAGTTGTCTTTTCGAACAACGATAGCTATTTTGGAGATTTCATCTAACTTTATCTTCCCGTAAGAAAGAATGAGAAGGCAATACTCGGTATAGTAAGGGCATCTAAATATGGGGTCAGTCAATTCCATCTTTTGGCTTCACTCCACTCTCCCAGAAAACAGCCTCACACTACATCTATTCTATTCCTAACTCTATGAGCAAGATGTCTATAAGTAATCATAGATCTTGGATTGGCAAGATGGCGGCTAACTAGAAGAAAGCTGCTGAGATCTCCTGTGCATTTTTTACAATATTCCAAAGTTTTTTCGACTTTTCCTTCAAGAAAATTTACTCAGTACTGTTATAAAGTGTTGCAGTGTTTTATATAATAGTTTTACATCATGAAAATTCAAAAATTAACTGAGGTAACAACATCAAATGCGACAGTGACAAGAGAGTTAAGAGTGACTGACAGCTATGGCGGACAGAAACCATAGCAACCAATAAATAACTGACCTTAAAACATCAATTATTAAGACTGTTAGACTGCAAAACTGTATTATATTATAAATCAGCAATTAATAGAATGAAAGCGCAATGGATGGGCATAATTAGCCATTTCCGCGCTAGATTACAAAATACGAATACGAATCATGGATCTTGTTACGGGAGACGGATCTACTTCTAGTGACCCGAAATTGAAGCTAGCAGAAGACATGATGAACTGGAAGGTGAAATTGATTAAAAAAAAACAAAAACAAAACACAACTGAACATCATGTTCTGTACAATACCTTATTTAAAATATTCCAATCTTCCTCCTCTCTTCCTTAGCTAGATCTTCATCCATTCTTTGCTTCCACACACCCAGGCATAGACCAACCAATAAGACGCAAGTAAATCCCAATTCACCAGGCAAGATTAATCGAAAACCGGCGTCAAGTTGACCCAGCCTAATTGTATTGGACCAGTCGATCCGTCTCCCGTATCTAAATCCATGGTAAGTAATGAGCAAGTCGTCTTCTTGGAACCAGAAGGCACTATGTCCACTTTTGCTACTTTGAGAAAAAGCAGTTTTGAAGTTTGAAATTCCATTTAAACTATGTATAAATTCATTACGTTTCTGACTTTTCTAACCACTTAGAGGTCGTTTTGTGAGATTATTTTTGGGGTTGATACTTTTCAGTAGAAGGTCTTTGACTGCTGTGTTAACCCCATTTCGCCAAAAAAAGTGAACCTTCTCGTTCCAATATATAAATAACAGGTAGAAGTAACCTATTCCTGCACTTAATGCTCATTGACTCAATGCATTGTGATGTCACTGTAGGACACTATACCTTAAAATGAGATTAACTCAAGCTCGATGCTCATTATACTTGGCGTTTACTGAAGATTCTTGTGATTTGTTTAAAAAAAAAAATCTTTCACTAATTTATCTTGCTTCAAATGCTTTCCATATATTCTACAAGAAGTACAATCTGAAGTTCTTTGATACATTGTTATTTATCCTTTAAGACTGGTATCTTTTATTTCCTATCAGCAATCGCATTGAGCCCTCTACAGGTATCTTCTGGAACTTCTTAGTTTCATACATTTGTTCGATGCTTGGCCCCATAAACCCCATATAACAGTAAAATTATTATCAGTGGCCTGTGAAAAAAAATATGAGAAGGCTTGGTGTATTAAAAGCAATCAAATAGTGACTGATCTGAGGTAAACAAACCGAGGAAACGATAAAAAGAAAGTAAAAGTTTACTTTGTTTGCGGTACAGAAAACGATATCTTCATTCGCAGTTGGTTTTATACCACAAAAAAATATATTTATGTGACTCCTATATATCTACAGAACAACACTCAACGCATGCTAATGTACACAAGTAAAAGACATTTTTTTTGCGCTGAAGAAAACAAGGACAATTCATAAAGTAACGTTCAATTCCTAATATTGACAATAGAAAGAAAATATGAATGACAGCAGATAAGAACTTAAATTTTGATTACAAAAATTAGTAATTATAGAAGGTATGGAAACGCACAGTTACTATATCTAGGATAGCACGAACTATTAAAACTGGACTGGAGAGTAGTAATAAATTCTTGAAACATATATAGAGTTATAAAACAGGGCGAAAAAAATGTCTGAATTATAAAGAAAACCACAAAAAGAGGAACAGGATTGATTACTTAAATCATAAATTAAACTGTAACTTTTAATAAAGCAATGACTATAGCTTAGGATTAATTTTATTGTATTTTTAACGAAAAAAAATAGGTCTTAAAAGAAAAGCAGACTTTATTAATTATGGTTATTGAAGCAAACCTTTGAAAACACATAAAGAAGTGTTAATTAAAAGGCATCGAGTTTACTGAACATGTAAGAGCCGTAACAAGAGCCACATCTAGAAAACATGCTTTTCATCACCTAAGCAACGTTAAGATAACTGTGAAAAGTAAAAAAAAAATTGTCAAATAATTTCTGTTAAATAAACAAGACAATTTATATTTATTTTCATGCGTAAACTATTACACTTCTGAATAACGCAACGTAAACAATGAACTTTAAATTGAGATGATAGCAGCGACCTTTGAGGGTCAGTTCTACAAACGACCGCTAAACTTCTAGTCAGCGCTAAGTTGAGGCCAACTCTCATTTTGCGTACTCTCATTGGCCAAAATCAGACTTGGACTCAACTTAGCGCTGACTAGAAGTTTAGCGGTTGATTGCAGAACTAACCATTAATGTACGAATGTTTATTATAGCTAGTAGAGTTGGTCGCTATCAGAGTAGCACTTCAGTATGCACAAATCGTACTATAACGTTCAAAATCATTAGAAGACACAAGTGTCATTATTATTATTATTATTTGCATTATTTTGACTATTGTATTTGTATTTATTGTATGTATGAATTTTTTGATGCAATGATCAATTATATTTAATTGATTATATTTATGATCAATTGGATGACATGCCCTGGCTTCACTGCTGTAATGTCCTTACGCCCACAATAAGGTTAAAGATAAAGATTAAGAGAAGAGCAAAACAGTTGCGTTAGTAGCGAAACAAATATTTAGAAATTGAAATTGATTTTAAATTTATTGCTACAGGCAGAAATTATCCGAAATTTTATTTGTTATTCGAATTTTAAAGATTCAGTACGTAATAGCAAACTGTTTGGGGGTGTGCATGTTCTTAGTTTTCACAGTAAAAATATAATATATAGTTTCAATACAAAAGGTTAATTGCAACTTCAATTACCACATTTAATTGTTTTTAATTCAAACGTAGTACATTTACTTTATGCCTCTTCATGTCTAATTGTATTTTTGCAACAATTGTATAGGATATAGTCATCGCACAATGATATGCAGCTCATTATATGCTGGTAATGATGTTGAAGGTCAGTCATGCTAAAATGAATAATATAATTAAGTTTTAAAAGGATATTGTCTGGAAACTTTAATTTAGAAGGTATTAAAACTGATTAGACTGGGAATATGTTATCTTCACTTCAGTACTAAGAAACTCGCACAAACACAGAAAAAAAAAACATTAAGTGCATTTCTTTGATGCACTCAAATATTTCTTTTCAATTTTCTCTGGCACCATATGAGAACGTAACTTCGACATAGATGCATCCTAGTGCCTATAGAAAGCATAGGAAGTTACATTGCATAACAAGATACACCAAAATGTTTCTTGAAGTTGGATTTACTTAAATAATGCAAAATCTACATAATGCTATTTATTGAGTAGAACAAACGAAGAAGCTCTTAATATGTTTACCCTGTACTTTTCAAAAGAAAAACTTCTCCGAGATTTCGAGATCAATGATCAGCATTTTTCGCACAGTGATAGCGATTGCGTTGAGGAACGTTTATACGGTCAGGCAATGAAAAATGTACTATGGTCTCCATGATATTATTACTTTAAAAAATCAAGAATTACGTAAGAACAGCTGGATCTATTTCCTCCAAAAATATGGTCATAGAGTAGATAATCCTTCATGTTTTAGCTCCACCATGCTAACGGAATTATTAAAACCTACATTTGCGCCTCATATGAGAACGGTTAGGCCCATTTGGTTCGAACTTGGTATAAATACCCTATATAGGACTGAATTCTTTAAGACTTAAACCATATCATAACGTTAAGCTGTTTATCATTTCAGTGGTAAGGGAACTGAATTTTTAAGCACATATCTGAACATTACATAGGAACGATTGATTCGATTGCAGTCAAACTTCACATAATTATGTAGCAAAGTACCTTTAAGGCTTTAACTGTATTAGAATATTAAAACATTTGCAGTTGCCACTGTAAAGAGATGCGCACTTATTACACAAATATTCAAGCATTACGTGGGAATGATTACTTCGACTGCAGCTAAATTTGATAGATTGATTTATAGAGTTTTTGTACAAAAATTTCTTGTACAGTATATTTAAGTGAGAAAATAAGCTTTATTATGATTCTTTGATTGTCAGAAGAAGTAGGACTTTTACATGTTACTGCTTTCCTGTATAGACCAGTGAGCTTTAACTTATAATACTGGAGTTGTCGATTCGATTACAGATCAATCAAGCATCTGAAGCCAAACACAAGAGAGAACCACCAATCTCGTTTGTTTACGTTCAGTTCAGTCCAAAATGGACCAAACTTTCAGCTCTAACTCAGTTTGTTTTTACGCTTGTCAACACGTTCATCTTATTTACACCTTATTTTTTGCAAATTAGGGTAAACGTACCAGTTATTGGTACATTTAGACCACTGTCGTTTTGAAATTTGAAGTGAAGATTTATTCTGATTTTATTTATTGTTCATGCTAAGTTTAAACTCTTTGATCCTTCCAAAAATTGTACAGTGAAATAATAAAAATGCAGAACATATGTATATATTATTGTAAATAGTAGAATGACCTATTGTTGGCCCTCTCTAACTTGTAATAGTAGTTCGTGACTGCTGCATTACAATGTGCAAAGCTTTTGAATGGCAAACAATTGTACGGAACGTGACGTTCAATTGTTACTTTAATCGATTACAACTGCCATGTACTCTAGGTGTGCGCGGAAGTGCTGGCCTCACTGTAGGGCTGCTAGCAGTAGATCCGTTACCTTATTTATATCCATGGATTTGTTCAAGTTGACTCATCGGGCAGTTGAAGTCCCAAAAATCAAACAAGTCATAGATAAAATGTAATTATGGATAGGGAAACCCATTCTTGCAAGTTCTTTCATGCCACCTAAGGTCAGTTCAGCGAATTTAGAAATTAAGTAATGCCAGTAATACATATGCAATATCTACGCTTATACTCGTAATATCTTGCGGACCAGTAACATGCAGTAGCAGTTGCTCAGATTGCATTCCGTGCTTTTCGTGGTTTTTAAATTGAATGCAGAAACAATTATTGCAGACTAGTATTATTTCATTCCTAGTTCGCCTGAACTGACACCAGGTGACATGAAGGAAACTGAGATAAGGGGTTTTGCTATCCAATTGTTTTATCTATGACTCTTTTGATATTTTGGATTCAACCTACCTGATCAGTCAGCTTGTATAGGCGCATGGTATAGACGCAGTACTTAAAATGTCATGTTTTGTGTCATCATTTCAGTTGAGATCAGTTTTATTAGTTATTGCAGCATGACAAAATATTACAAATACTGCACCACAATATATAATGTGAATTACAAAAAAAAACAAAAAAACAATGCTCAGATAAAAAATGTTTAGGTGCATTTTAAAAAAAATACAGTTTTGATACTATATTTGGTAGGCTGAAAATTATCAGGGTACCTTTTCATGTACATGCTTCACTTGCGATTTGGTCTAGTAGCCAATTAGGGAAATCGTGTAGCATATTTCTATTGGCTACTATCCCAAATCGCAAGCTAAGCATGTGACTTACGCGTACATGAAAAGACGCCCTAACGTTCCCAATCACAATTCAATATGATTATTAAGTATATGAAATAAAACATTTGGGCAAATACCAAAAACTTCTTATAATATACATTTGAGCATGTTGTCCAAGGAGCAAGTTTTCATACATTCAAATTTTCTGTGAGTAAAAAAAGCAAAATACTGATTAACGTGTCACAATTGTAGAGAAAAAAATACCGATTTGTATAAAAACTATTTAGAAAGCATTTTTGATACAGTAAGACAAAAAATAAATATTTATTGAAAATACGTAGGCTATTTAATTGAGTAGAGAATTGATACTACTTAAATTTACCTTGCTATAAAAAAAAGAGACTTTGGTTTGTATTCCACCGAGGGAACAAGTCGAACCAACTTGATCTTATAATTAGTGCATTGAAACAGTGAAGATTTATAAATAGTATTTTGATATATACATTGTAAAACTAGAACATAATAGCGTATTCTGGAAATAACTTGTATATATTGTTAATAATAATAATAATAAAGTCGCAGCTTGTACCACTGTCATGTACTTAAAAATAAAAAAAGAACTTTAGGAGAAAAAACGTACATAAGGCAGAGAGAGAGATAGCACGTTTAATGACATGGAAAATAGGGGTTATAATTACCATCCAAGAACAAGTTAATAATAGAAGGAGTAACAGAAAACGCATGCCGAAAAAGCGTTAGTTAGCTGTGCAGGTGACAGGTGTTGGAAACGCCACATATGACCTGAAATAATAAATATTACCTCATGTCATTAGACACTTGCAACAACAGAAACAACAAAAAATTTACATAGAGATTTAAAAAAAAAAGTTGTTTATTTTTCATCAGAAAAGTGAATAATATTATTTATGTACAGAAATGTTGAATGTCAATAAGGGAAGATAGATAAAGAAAAAGAAAAAAAGAAATAATGATAAATATTGATAAAGATAAGAAGACGAAAGACCAGAAACTTAACACTTGAAAAAAAAAAACAAAGCAGTGTTCCTTAATAAAGAACTGCTTTGTTTCCACAACAAGCTCTCTACCTCCCTTTGTTTTCCTGCGTATCTTTCTAGGTGAAGACAGTCTTCTTGAAACAATAAGTTTGTATTTCCCTTGTGTTGTTTTGACTTGTATTGTTTTAACTTTTCTGATTTGATTCTTATACCGAGTGATTTATTAATGCGTGTAAACATTTTGAGAGTGTCCAAAAGAAGAAAATAGTTCCTTTGAAAAAAAAATCAAAATTATTAGTACCTTTGGAACTACAGGATCTCAAAGTTAATGCTGCATTGTCACAAATGACGTGATATGTCAACACATAATGACGTAAGCACGCATTAATGAATTACCCTGTATAAAAATTTATTTCTAATTACAGCATTTCAAATATATTTTGAAATATTTACTAACTGAAACAAACAAACTTTATATTTCAAAAGACATAAAACCGCCTTCAATAAAATGTACTGAAAAGGACAAACAAGAACTATGTGTATACGCTGAGTCATATAATATATAAACAATATAAGGAAAGGTCTTACCAGATTAGAAATGGCCCGATAAATGAACAGATATGAACCCATATATGATGTCATTTTCTTTCTTATTTGAAGGTTGAAGCGCTACATTGTGTTACGAGACGAGCACATAGACAAAGTGAAAAAAAAAAGATTTATAAAGATTGGCCTCCGCTTGAAAGTGATAATCACAAGAGTTGAGAACAGTGATCTCTAACTTACGATACTGGAGTGATCGATTACACTACAAATCAAGCAAGGATCTGAAAACAGGACACCAAATCTTATTTGTCCACTTCCAGTTTACTCCAAAATGGACCAAATATTCAGTTCTTTTTACGTTTGTTATCGCTGTGTGGCCTGTTTCTTTTTATTTATATCTTAATTTTTTAAATAGCTTGAATATTATTTATAGGATGTGCTATTACATGCACAGCCCGCTAGGTATAAGATATAAATAAGAAACGGACCGCAGTCACAACAAGCGTAAAAACTAACTTCGAATTAAAAGTTTTGTCCATTTTGGATTAAATTGATAATGGACGAACGAGCTGCTCTGGCTTTTTAGATACTAATCGAACACTCCAGTATCGTTATATGCATCTCAATGGTTAAGAAAGATCTTAACATCGTTTAGGAAGTTTGTGCCCGTATAACTGAAGTTATTCAGACTTCTATTAGTTTTTCATGGGCTTCCAGAAAAAAGTAAGATATTAAGTACAGTAATGAATCAGTTATCCGGAAATCAGTTATCCGGATGATCAATGTCCTACTGCAAATAAATTTTGTTAACTGTTTTATTCATTATTGTTTACTTTCTAATGATTTTTTGTATGCGGTTTAATTTTCTCTTTAATAGTAACTTTATTTGTTTACTTCTAATATTTTTGGAACACTTTTTTTAAATGTAACTTTTTCTACAGTACTAGCTACCTATTACGTCCAGTGATCTTTATCTAGAAACGATACTGGACTGACTGCTGCCATTGAAAATGTCATGAATATATGAAGCCAGGAAGCGGAGGGGAAACTTAAACTTGTTTGACCACTTTCAGTCTAAACCATTATAGACAAAATTTTCGGTTCTAACTAATTTTTTTACGCTTGATATCGCTGTGCGGTCCGTTTTTCATTTATGTCTTAATTCTTCCAACAAAATGTCAATTTTATTTGCAGTATTTTCTATCTTATGCAGAGTACCATATACTATTATATGAATAATTTATGAATTAAGGCTTAGATTTTAAAAAGCGTAAAAAAATTAGAACAGAAAATTTGGTCCATATTCGTTTAGACTAGAAGTGGACAAACGAGTTTAAATATTTGCTCTGGCGGCTATCTTTCGACACAAAGCAGTCACTCCAGTATCGTTACGTAGAGCTCAATGGTCACATCTGGCTGAGAGGCAAATGTAAGAATGTTATTCTTGTAGAAAAATGCAGACCTTAAATACTGATAATAACATCCCCAAGTTTGTTGCATTCAAGGACACACTGTAACTGTTATCTAAGAGTACTTGAAGTTGTAATACTATACCGTTTCACAGAATCTAACTTTCAAAATGTCCCTGTACTATCTCTAGACCTATAATCATATATACCGTAATGATTTATGTGCATGTGTTGCTAATCCATCCATACTATTGGTAGTTCCAGCTAATTTTTGATCCTAATTTATCTAAAACAAAAATATAAATATGTAAGTTTCCCATTGTTTACAAAGGCACACCCATACTATGGGATCAAAATGAAGCATTTTCTACTGGAAATTGAGTTTCAGCCATTCACAATTAGTTTTAATTCTTTTCTACTTGCTGCAGTTATGAACATTGGTCAGGAGGCTTAATATATATATATATATATATATATATATATATATATATATATATATATATATATATATACGGGTCTTAAGATTTATGTTTGATTATCATAAGGAATTATTTCCAAACATCTTTAGGTTAACTTTCACGACCAAATTTAAAACACCAAGTAAAGCTAATTTCACTACAAACCAAGTTAGGAAAAGAAACACACACATGTATCACGTGGATAAATTGCTAAAGAATTCCCATTTTCCCAAAGTCAATTATCACATTCAATCAGAATATAATTCTGTGAAATATTCCATTAGTCTTCTAATATTAATATTTAATAAACGATTTCAGTGATCATAGAGCAATAAAAATGAACATTAAAAAAAATTCAAATTATGATTTTAATGTCTTTCTCTTACAATGGAGAGAATTATTAAGTTATTACCTTTACGAAATATTATCAATTAAATAAGATAGCTCTCCTAATTATTTTGGGATAATGAATGAATTAATGTGTACTAGTGAACACATACTAATGAAACCTATGATATAGCCCAAAAGATAAACATAAAAACGTTTTTTTTTCTTTTTAATTAAAAAAATATTTAAAAAAATGCAACTCCATTTACAAAAAAATTAAACTCAATTGCAGAAAATATTATTAGTATAGCTAAAATCATAATGATCGTAAAATATAAATACATATTTTTTAACGTGAAGAAATGTATAGTACTCTAATATAATAGTTAGCATGTCCTTACTTTAAGAACATGTGAGATGATAAAAATGTTGTTAGTACATTAACATTATCAGGAAAATATATGTAACTCTGATTGTACTGTACATTATATTTTTTCAAGGTGGATGTAGGGTATTTTTGTATATAACTGAAATTGTATTAGTTATGGTAAATTATTAATTAAAGGAATAAATTGTGACTATTGGACACGATTGGTAGGAATAAAGTTGATAATAGAGCTCAAGGAAAAACTAAGGAAGGCATCAAGCTCTAACTGCTTAAAATATGGGCTAAGAAAAGAAGTATGTCCACTGAAACCTTGTTCCCAGTATCTCAAAATTCTCAAATGAACATTTTAGTGGATATTCGAAATGATCAAAATTGCATAAAAATATACATGTTTAGATTAACAATAATCCAAGCATAAAACTCAAAACGCTAAAATGATTGAGGAATGTTACATTAAGAAATTCGTAATAAAGTAGCATTATTATATCGTAATATGAGGAGTCTAGAAGCCAACGGATACAAATGACATTAACGAATATAAACATTTCGAGGTAATCTTTTATCTATAACCTGAAATATATGTGACAGAAAATTGTCTTATTTTGTACAAAGAAACCTTGGACTGTAAAGTGTCCATGTACAAATGTGGCAATTTTGTGTGTCACATATATTTCGTGATTTATACATAAAAGATTACTTCCAACTTTTTTAAAAAAATTCGTAAATGTCATTTGTATCGCTTGCTTTCTGAAGTCGACACATGATGAAAAACAATTATATGCCATGATAAACATTGCTAAAAATATTACTGTTCTTTAAAATTAAAACAAAAAATTTAGTTTCCTTATTTTTCTTCTGTAATTTTAACTATCATAATGTCATTTTCCTGTTATAAATTTTAAATTCCGTAAATAGTAGAAGATCAAAAAAATTATTTTTGAATTTTAATGAATTATAGAGCATAATTTTAAATTCAAAATTTTCAATTAAGTTAGGAAATCTTTAGTGAAATTCATAATAATCTTGGGCATGTACATATAGCTGAAAAGAATTACCAGGGTAGGTTAACAGGTTTCGTGATAATCTCTGAATATTAGTGGAAATCAGAAAAAAAGCTACATGTGCGATGAGCCAAAACTTATTTAAGAAAACAAAAAATAAAATATGTTTCACACACTAGCGCGATCTGGTGTCAATATTATTACTTGTTAGAATTAAATAGATACATATTGTTAAAGTGTGCTTTAGCACAGACTTATAAATTTCTCACATAGCAAAATTTAAATTTCAAAAAAAATTTATTCATTCAGTTTCCTAAGGGCACAATGGCTTTATACGCTCACCCTTTCTTTCTGTTTCTTTTCGTTACTACATACTTGACATTTATATACAAATTATTTCCTTCATTTGTTCCTTTTTCCTTGACATCATCATGATCTTTTTTCTTCTTCCCATAATAATAATTATTTTCAACATAAAAATATTTATTACGTATATACTTATGAAAAATTAAATTGTCATTATCAATAATAAGTTAAAAATCTAGTATTAATTACTAGTTCAATTCTTAAATGAGACCTAATGTCAATATAAGAACGACATAATATTAACCTATTTTCATTCGTTGTATGAAATATTTTTTGTTGATAGATTTAAGCATCATTTAACTACTGTCATTTGTATTTCTTTAATAGTAATTTGTCATTTATTCTAGGCACTTATAGAGGCATGTGTATATAAAATCCTGTACTGCGTTAATTCTATATTTATGCTTTTGTTTAACTGTATCGTAAAATAACCAAATGTTATTGTATTAATAATTGTTCATTACATCTTAGTGCTGAAAACATAGATAAAAGCCAATTACAGCATCAATCATCATATTAGTAATTGACATTCCAGTATCTTATATTACACCCGGATTGAAATATAATATGTTCTTATAATTTTAGCATTGTCGATTTTGTATTACTTATTAGGTGTCTAAATGCAATCTTAGTTAATGTGCATTGGACATATGACTAACAACATAACAAACAAATATAAAATAATAACTAGAAATCCATGACAAGACACCACAAAAAAATGAAATTTTGAAAGATGAAAGGTATACATTTAATTGTTCATTAAACTTATTATAATATGTATTGTAACTCAGGTGTTTTACAGTTCATCGGTCAATTCACTGTAAGGGGAAACAACCTATCTACATCTTGTATTCCGATCAGGTACTTTTAAACATGACTGAGTACTTTCTCACATCCGATTTGACAATCTAAAATTTTAAAACGAAACTTAACATCAGACATTTCCCAATGATATTCAGATGTACCAATATTTGGTGAATCTAGTAACAATTTTATGTCTAAATTGCGAACATTAGATATTATAAACTTAACTATTGCTAGGAAAATCTTTAAAACTCCTCTAGCTAAGAGACAGCAGGAAGGGTAACTATTGGCCATACAGATTAGAAGTAAATTTGGTTGAATAGTGACAAAGCGTCGAGATTACTAAACCCAGAGACGCATAATTTATATGGTAGTGGCAACAATATATTTTTCAAATCTTAGTTTGGTACTTACGATAACTACAATATCATTATTACTGCTGGTTTGCTTTAAAACAGCTTTTCTTATTACACAAGTACTGTGAAAGAAGCTTTTCCTTAACGTAATAGTGAGAAATACATATTTTTCCGTGTTATTTTTTCAAATCCTGTTATGTAAAGTGCACCCAAAGAAATACTTATATTAACACCAAACTGAAAACCCATTACACTATTAACACTGTTAATCTCACGGATGATCGAATAGTAGTTACTCAGAATAACAGACTTCAGAAAAATCTGTAAGACCATCCACATCATACAAAACAAAAGGTAAAGGACCTAAGACGGAACCCTGTGAAACACCAGATAAGACAGGTAACCAAGCAGAACTCAACTTGTATATGCGATTAATGTGTCAAGATACAGACTTTAGGGTTTTAGGTGATTACCACAAAAAAAAATGTTGGCTTTGATTAAACCTGTGAGTCTCTTTCTCTATCCATTACTTTATAATTTAAACATAAACATATAAAGTAGACTCGTCTTTTGTTTTAACATCTGTTTTCTGACAAATGTGTTCTTGCATGTTAACGACTTCTTTATAGTACATGTCAATAAGAGCAAGCGTGTAAGGAAAAGGAAAATAAGAAAATAAACAATTTTTGTTTTGTTTTAGTTTATAAATAGTTTTGCATCCATCACGATACAAATACTTTTAATATAGGTCTAAATAGAATATCATCATTCCTAATTAATTCAGAACATTTATAATATTTACTTAAGTACCAAATTAATAGTTCAAAATAAAAGTTGTTGAGTACTAAATTACACACAATGCCGTACAGGGATTGACAAATCGGGATCAATTATCATTAACCAATTATCTTAATTTTTTTGAATGATCTGTAATTTTATGCTATTTTTATTATTGTAGCTAGTATTAAGCAATTGTTATCTGTAGCTTAGGTCATAGTCGTGCAAACTGTATGTCAAAAACCTTTAACACGAGATTTTTTTATTAAAAAATTATTTATTTTATTACAATAATAATAATATAAACATGTTAATAGTATCTTTCTTTTGAGAAGAAGGTAAACTTGTTCAAGATAATTATTTGTTGAGATTTAACTTATTAAATTCTGATATAAAAATTATTTATCACATGTAATTACTTATTTTGAATTCTACATGATTAAAAATCGTTTTTCAGTTCTGAAATATACAAGATCCATATCGACGAGTGAAGATTGTTCTGTCATATTTCCATAGGAATTCAATAGAATATACGATAATGCAGGCTTCGATATGAGGCGCTAATTATTCTCATATAAGTGACAAATTGTCCTCTTAAAACACTCAAATTTAATCCATTTAACTGTTTACGTAAATATCAAAAGTGAACTTAGACTTGATCTAGTTCTTTGCTATTTAGAAGTGAGAAAATATTTCAGGTAACAAATAAATTGAGCAACAACTGAATGAATTGTTGAAATGCTATCAAATAAATAATATTGCCTAAAATATAAATTTTAATAACACCTTCAATAAAGGTGCTTCTATTCAAAATAATACTTGTACAAATCCCTTGGACGTCTTATATTTGGCATACGTATACCTTTCGACTTTATAAACACATCCATATCATAATAAAACGCTATCTAATCTACTAAAACACATTTTTAGGTACTGAAATGTACATTGACATTTACATTCATCAATGTCACTTATTCCCTGGTTTCTGGAGTTGACATATAACAAGGCTTTTATAACTAAACTCCTTTGACAAAATTATAATGCAAGTAGTAAGTATTTTGCATTAACTAGCATATAGATTGAGAGATAATACTAATTATAATTATTGTATAATAGCATGTAATTATTATGTAATGGATGCTAATCTCTTTCTCAAAATCTCCCAGTCAACGTTGCTGGCAACAAATTGTTTACACTATATATAGATTAATAGTAACTAGAATATTTAAAACATGAGAGGAAATAATCGGACTTGAATAACAGTGTAATTTGATTTACACCTTGAGCAATATTATTTATTCAATAATATAGCAAACTCGATTTTCATGATTACATTTACGTTAATACTGTGTTTGTGATACACACAAAATTTTATAAAGTGGAATAACGATTCCCCTTTTAAATAATAATGTGGATTTTATTTTGTTTCATTTTTACTTTCTATTTGTCATGTCTTTTGAGAAAATTTCACTGTTTATACAATCACTTTTCGTGATACTTTGATGTTCATCATTCGTAACATTGACAATATAAATAAGACACTTTGATTATATTTTATGAGTAATGAAATGCTCCATAATAATGATGAAAATATGATGACTTGATTACTACTGTAGTAGGAAACAATATTATATTTTGTATTTCAAACGAGCGTAATCAGCTTCACATAATGTTAGTGTAATTTAGGAATGCATATACTATGAAGAGAACAAAAATTAAAAATCCATTAAGTGGCAAATCATAACTTTTCAGGAAAGGACAAAATATCGTTTTCGGGGTGTTAGCAAAGAAGTATCGAATTTGAGCCTCGTTTTATAAACATTGGGAAAAATAAGTTTGGAAAGCTCTCTGCAATATAGTTCGACCGTAAAATGTTATGCAACCCACAAGCAGGAAATCTGAAAGTAAACATTACATTTAGTTCTTTTATCACGAAATGGAAATGGTAACTACGTTTTTTCATTAATGTAATATATTCTAGACGAAAAATCGTTACATTATACTTCAGTTTTATGATACAGTAGTTTTTCTTCAATTCATCTGTTTGTTCTATTTGTTGGTTTAGTCTATTAAACCACAAAAGAATCGTGGTCGAATTACTTTGCAGTATATTTAATTTAGTTGTTATATTTAACACAAATGTCTTGTATTTAATTTAGTTGTTATATTTCACACAAATGTCTTATATTTAATTTAGTAGTTATATTTAATACAAATGTGTTATATTTAATACAGTTGTTATATTTAACACAAAATGCTTTCTTGTGCAGAGCTATGAAGTATGTCGATATTTGGATAGTGATTGAGTACTGTGTGTGCATATTCTCTACGTTAACGAATATGTCCAATGACATACTGATTGACCCAAAAATTGGAAGTAATCAGTGTACTAGTTTTACTTTACGATAAATGTTAGTTTACATGCAACTTGTAAGAAAGAAACAATTCATTACTAGAATGTCACAAACGATTTTAAATGGTATTGAAATAGTAGATATGTGAAGACACGTATATATTATTTGTTAACTTTAATAAAATTCACTATCAATACCACCAAATCAGGAAAATGATTTTGAAAATTCTATCATAACAAAATTATTTTTGTTAGTGTAATAATAGTTATCTTCTGTATATCAAAGACAATTATGAATTAACAGTTATGACATTAATAAGGTACTTGCTTCTTCTTACCATTTTACCGCATATTAGGTCATTTAACAAAAATGTACGAATGATATGATTATTTAGGGGATTCCCGACTCACTAATAATTTTTCTTATTTTAGGAAACATATGAAGCATTGAGATAATATTTCTTCTAGTCGTCATAAAGCTTGTTGTCTCTCCCTCCATTTAATATATGTTTCACTCTGTACATCTGAATACTCTGATGGAGTTTAAATGAAACTAGTGCGAAATGTCGGGATTGCCCCACTAAATGGGAAATTCCGACACTTTATTGAGGCAATTCCGACACCAAATGAAAACACATATAAACATTTGACAATTATCACTATACACTCATCATCAGTAACACTTAAGATGAATTGATTGCATGTGGAAACGTCATCTGACAGATTATCTCGAAATGATTTTAATTAGAATAAAACGTAAAACAAATTTTATCGCATCGCTAGCTTTCCTCGTTACTTCTAAGAACCAAAGTCAAACACAGGGTGGAAGAACTCGATTACAAAACAATCAAATTACGCTGTATTTTTGATAGTTTATGCTGAGTTTAACAATGAACACGTGAAGGAGCATATGAAATCTCATAGATTTTATTTCTGGGTTAATTTCAGAAGTTTCAAATCTGTTTGTTAGTCCATATCCCAAAGAATCACTGCTAAGCTTCCTTTTGATGGGAGCCCAAGTTTGACTTCCTCCCAAATTCTTGTTTTTCTTATTCTTCTTATGTCCTTAACATACATCAGGGAACATGAGACACTTTTCCTACTGTAGCAAGACTCATCATATTTCTTACCGCATTATGGTTTCTTTGTTCCTAGAGTCTTTCGAAGTCTTTCAGGAGTAGTTAGGAACAATGTTTGCTATGGAAAATAAAGAGAGACATGTATGTAATTTAAGCGAATAGTGTCACATCGATTTTTGCGAAGGAAATATAGAAATACACTTTTGGTGAAGGTGTCGGAATTACCCCACAACGTAATGTCGGGATTGCCCCCAAACTCCTAATATTAGAAACATTAATTCTCGGAGTCAGTGCCATTGACTAAAAGAAATGAAACTATCTGTGCACACACAAAGCGTTTACCCTTTGATCATATGAGATGACTTCGAAGTCTATGATCACCACTTGTTCATAAAAAAAAACTTAAGATCTTCATTTTTAGAACAGGACCATTTTAGTCCCGTTTTCTGGACAACTTACCTTACAAATGTGATTCTGGTCCTTCACAAATACAACACACAAACTCATAAATTAGCACAGAGTTTCAATACACTACGAAGTCCCTCGACTATTGTTTATATCACGAGCTGACTATTGTGAAATCTACAGTGTTGCAAGCTTAAGAGTGTCGGAACTCCCCATCTGTCGGGAATCACCCAAATGACCCTAATCATTTTTTCTGTGGGCCCTCCTTACTGCCACAATCATTCATTGACATTTTCTGTAGAAAGAATATTAGAAATTTACGATTAAATTTCAATCAGATGTTTCCAATTTTGATTTTTTTAAAACTACAATTAATTCAAAATATAAAATCAAACTACGGAGAAACGAAGATCGACAAGAAAGTAAATTAGAATTACAATCTGCTTGTTGTATAATAATATAGTAATCCCAAATTAAGAAAACATTTTAGGCAAAGTGTGTTT
This sequence comes from Lepisma saccharinum, assembly GCA_022664845.1. Classification (NCBI taxonomy): domain Eukaryota; kingdom Metazoa; phylum Arthropoda; class Insecta; order Zygentoma; family Lepismatidae; genus Lepisma; species Lepisma saccharinum. The sequence continues at coordinate 40,949 of JAGDQP010001465.1, forward strand.
GTTGGTGCAACATTCACACAACAGATACGTCGTCTGCAATGGAAAATCAAGCATTATTGAAGGAAATAAACTTTATATGGTAAAGATCTTACAGACGTCATAATTTTAATTATATCGGTAACGCTGTAGTATGTTTTAGTTCGCTCAACGTGCACAGTAACTAGGTAACTAGGTATTTGCAGCAGGTAGATGCAAATACCTTTCAGGACAAGTTAATTTATTTTCACTGTGTTGTCCGGTAAGGAAAATATCGGGTCACATTTGTGTCACAAGTGATATTGATATTGAATAAAAATAATCAAGGTAATTCTTTTATAAATAACCCGAAAGATAATGCGACACAAGATTGTCATATTTTGTACATGGACATGTTAAGTAAGGTTCAAGGTTTTCTTTGTACAAAATATGACAGTTTTGTGACACATTTTTCGGGTTATATATAAAAGATTAACTTATTTTTATTCGTCAGTGTCACTTACATCTTTTGGCTTCTGGACTTCTCATATAATCATCATATGTTTGTGTCTTTGGTTTGATATTATTGTTCTGTACCTCTATTGAAGATATGTAGAAGTCAATGTAGTCGACGAATTGACCTATTTTTTTTTTCTTCTTGAAAATATAAGTAAAACTGTCCTCGTTTTTTTTCTGGAGGAAGTTTAAATCTTGTTACCGTAACCAAAATGTCCAATACGGTATTCCTTTAGGGATGGCGGATAGTTGATCGATTACTTCATGTATTTACCACTGCGTTCTATGAATATGTAGGCGCTCTGTGCTTCTAAGAATTGTCAACTAGAAGAGAACACAAGTACATACAATTCCACTTCTGCCTTTCAATATATAATGGAACGTTTGAATATTTTTTGTTATGGAATCATATTTAGTACTCCTTTCACATAATATTTATTTTCTATGACCATTTTAATATGTTAATCCCTCTTATCCCTTTGCAAATACGTTCTACAAAACATTATTGTTACCTAACCTTTGTTCAATCTATCACTCTTTTCATATGATAGTAATTCTCCACCTATACATACAAATTACACAACAATGCCACAGCCAACAATACAGTTTCCTATAAAAACATCAGTAATTAATTTGTTATTTATTAAACATTAATAGTAAACAATGATGGGAGAAATAATGCGTGATCAAATATTTTCCTACGGGAAGTGGAAACTTTGAGTGTAGTTGATGCATTTCGCGAATGTCCTTCCATTTTGTAATTTATATGTCTCAATTATGTATCTCATTTGAAAGCTGTATGTTTATAGTTTAATTGATACACCATATATGAAAGAGTTTGTACAAATGAAATTGAAATTCTTTGTATATATTATATATTGAAACACTTTGGCTTAGATATTCATTTTAAACCAGGATAGTCACATTTAAAAGTAGTTACTAAAAATAAATTGTCTATAGACAGGGCGCTCAGTAAGCAAAACAATTCTTCAGTCAGTAAGGTTATCCTAGAGATTTAGTAAAGTGTTATACTTCATTTTTAAATCTTCAATGCAAATTACAATGTATCCTGGCATACGTGCCTCTGGCGTACCGTGTTCCTGATGCACAAAAGAAATTTCATCGTGCTTCTAGTCTGGGGGTGCCCAAAAGTTAAGCGGAAGAAGAAGCAAAATATAGTGAAAACTATGAAACAAAGCGACATTGTGTTTTTTTATGTCAACTTGATTGAATACTATATATAAACCTCGTACTGTACAGAACAGAAACGGTAAAGGAAGTTATTTTAAGAAGATAGAAAACGTGCTATAACTTCGGCCATCGCTTTACCCCGTGCATGCTAGGGGCACGACAAAATTCTATTTGTACGCCAGGTGCACGATGAAAGCCAGTACGCCAGGAGCACGGCACGGTGTGTAGAGCATCAGGAAATGAAAGAGTAGTTTTTTTTTTTAAGTACAAGTTTATATTGAAACATGTGTGATAACTCTCGATCTAAGGAAATAAAATTATGGTTTTGAGTGGAATTCAAGCAATTACATTTAAAAAAATCAGCATATTATAGGAAGTACAGCATTTATAATTACAAGATGATCGTATATTTATTTATTTGTTAAAAAGCTGTTCAGCGAGTTCTTGAAACTAGCGCTAGATGACTCTGATATTTTCTAACAGCCTGCTCTCTAGGGGCGAAAAAAGGAACTTCATGGATTCAAACATGTAGAATTTGCTGAACATAAACATAAATATTAGGACTATGAAAACACCTGGCAGCAAGTGATCCACCACGCAACAAAGAATAAGAAAATAGTTCAACGAAGTTCAGACCAATTATCTATAACAATGTTTGGTAATCCTTTACAGAAGCTGAAACCAGAACTAAATACTGATAACTAAAAATATATATATCAACAGAATTAATTTCGTTTTTAGACAAAAATAGTTGATATAATCTAAATACAGTGCCATACACATCGAATCGCACTTTATATTTTAAAACAAAACTTTAATGTAAAAATAATTCTACAGAAATTTCTTGTAAATTTGTTACACTGAGAGAAATATGCAATGCACAATCTTTTAATATAGTTTATCGATGTTTAAGAAATAGGTCATTTATTTATTAATTATCGTAAAGTATAAGATATTGTTACATTTCTTAGAAACTGCAAGAAACTTGTTTTTGATAGGAATAGCAACAAAGTAAGATAAAAATCGTGAAGTTTAGGCTGTGATAATTTTACCATGAAATAAGTTCCTGTATTGTAATGGACATAGGTTATGAAAAGTTAAAAGCTACACATATTAGTAGCAGATAAGTTTTATTTTAACATTCTATTTTTCAATTGTAAAGCCGATCGCTTACTTCGGATTAACTGATAATTTTAAAAAAAACGTTAACATAAATGAGGAACAAATTTTGATTCTTCATATATTGGACATCCTGAAGCAAACATACGAACTCTGCTTGAAAGACTAGTGTATGATGAGTCATTAATATGTGTTTGAGTTTAAAGTATATTAGAATATTTTTAAGAAATCTGACCATATTGTATCTTTTTAAATGAAGTAAATGTATTTAACATGTATGGGAGACGATACCTGTACCTCTTCAGCCATCTTTTCACTTCTTATTGAACCAGAAATTGCAATAAACTTCATATTCTTAATCACTGTTTATCTGAGACGGCTAGCTCATTCTCTGGTTTTGCTGCAAGCGGCTTGGAACATCCATAACTGAAACAAATAGCTCAATGTAGCTTACGTGGTAAATTTAAAAGATCACTAACTGCTCTATTGTTCCGAAAGTAAAGAAATAGTTCTAGTAGATATGAAGTGATATCAAACTGTACACATTTTTATTCCTATTAATTACATTTGTGATACACATATGAATAATATAATGCCTATAACTTTTTTTATATATGTTAATATACCTATATTTTTATCTTTTGTGTTTTAAATTTAATTACTTACCTGCGATTGTGTAAATACTGTGATGACTATATCCATAAGGCTTTCACTGACTAATTAAAAAAAAAGACAGATGTATTCTTCAACAATCTTGATCGTCAAGCTCATCTTCTGGTCTCGAGCATCCTTGGATGTCAACGGGGACTATGTTTAAAAAGTAATTAAAGACATTTTCAACTTAAAAACAAGGATTTTCAGTTACAAATCAATTTGTGATAAATCACTGTACTTTAAAAACAGTTCTCGTACATATGAGTGTATATGTCTTGTCATGAAACGTGAAAGAGAGAAAAATGAATGGACAAATTGGCAGCATACGCATGATATCAAGAGAGAGTCTAGGCAAGACTTAATATTTGGTTTCTGTTCAAATTTCGTGCAGAAAGGATCATTCAATGCCAAACTTCATAGCTCTTTGGTAAGGATTAAAATTGATATTTCTGAAACAAATTAAAAATTGTGGCTGTTTTTATCTTTAGATCAAGAAAATCTTAAGTATAACTTCTTTTAACTAAATATCTTATTTAAATCAGATCACACAACGAGATAGATAATTTTACAGCATAACGAAAATACAACACTAATTGCTCATCCGTTGTATAATACGTCATTATAAAATTTATAAATATTTCAAATTTAGAATCTATAGAATTTATCATGTCTTTTGCAAGGATATTCTACAAATTGTAAGTCGTTTTACTGGTAATTACAGTTTTTAGTTTATTGTCCTGTAGGACTGGTTCTAAAATTATATAGTACTTCAACCTGAAACGTGATACTTAGATGTTCCTCTAAAACAAAGAGGTTCAGACGTCAATACGATTTACTCTAATGTGGATATATTGAAGTTACCATGCTTACTAACAAGGATTCTCAACCCTACGGGCCAATAAATGTCTATTTTATTAACAGATCAACGACTGATTTAGCAATACAAGATATTTTCGGATAAAATCATTTGCAAGGAACGAAAGAATATATTTAAAGTAATCTATTAGCAACGCATCGCTACCCTGTCGACCGATTATTGGTCTACAAACGCCAAGTGTCTTTGGAGAATAACATTTGTGAGGAACGAAAGAATAATTTTAAAGTATTTCTGTTAGTAATTGATACATACAAATTTCATTAGCATATCTACCAAGATATGAGAAAGAAAACAAAATAGATGCGTTGTTTTAAATTCAGTTTCGTTAGATTGATTGTTGAGATTATCAAGGTCACATCTTCTTTCTCCATCTTTATCTGCTGATAAAGCTCAAAAGTATAGAAGAATTTATTAAAAAACATTTCTTAACAAGCAAATATTTTGATAGGGTCTTGGAGGAGGGGAGGGAGTCAGAAAGTCTCCAAATAGACAATTTTCTGTACATTATTAGTCTTGAAACCTTTACAGAGAGAAATGTGGGTATCTGCTAGGCAGACGAAGACGTTTTTTCACTGAGTTAAGTTCCATCTCGCCGCAGTAACCTAATGATTGACAATCACTACAACGGCAGATTGTCAAAATCTTAATGCCCAAGAACGTGGTTGGAGATTTTGATCATGCTTAGGTTTTGAAAATAGTTGATAAACAAGAGGGGATGATGACTCTCAATAGTCAATAGATAAAATGTCTGGGAAAGTGGCTGCTATGACTGGGAAGTTTTAGAAAAGTCTCTCAGCAAATTAATAGTTCAATCATGTGAATCTGAAGAATAGTCAAGAAATTTGTGATAATTCTGTTTTCAATATCTTTGTAATTTAAAATCTGTGAAGATTCTTTGTTTGAATATGTTTGTAATCTAAAATTCGTGAAGATTCTTTGTTTGAGTATGCTTGTAATCTAAAATTTGTGATTTTTTTTTTGTTTGAACATGTTGTAATCTGAAATTTGTTAAAATTCTTTGTTTGAACATGCTTGTAATCTGAAATTTGTGATTTTGTTTCTAATCTAAATGTATTTTCATTTTCGTTACTAATGTTACCGGAAATTTTCATTCAACCAGTTGTGTGACGTTTACGAGGAAACTGGCTAATACAGTGAAAATAACCACCATAATGATATTAGGCGGAACATCCTTGATCCTTATGCAGCCTCTAAGACATCAGCGTCGTCCGGGATGACTATACAGAAGGATGTAAACTTTAGGAGCTCAGAAGTAAAAGGTTGCAAGTGAGATTGAGAAAGAAACAAAGTTTCTCTTCTATAAAGAACATGAAATATAAAAAATATGAAAAATTTGTGTCACATGGCTTGTCGTATATACTTAGTACAGTCATTAAGTTCAAGGACTGGCCTCACAGTGTTGCTGTAGTGCACTACAGCGGATAGGTTGCGCCACCACGAGGTGCCGTGTCTGATTTTCTTTTGTTCCTTCAAGAGCCAGTTGTGTGCATACAGCGCATGCAGAAGTACGGTTTCTGTTGTGAGGAGCAGTTGAATGCGAGCGACACCATCTCGTGCGAACTCAAACTTTATTTTTAAATGTCACATCCTCTTATTTGTATTCATGCAATTTTGCGAAATAAATACGTTATTAATAACTAAATAAATAAATATTTTTGTGGTTTGGTTCTAAATGAGCCAAGCTCCTATATAAATTGATAGAAGATTGCCCCTTTTTGGAAGCAAGCAATATGATTAATGTTTTTATACAAGAACTTGAATGAATTTGGTGACAGAGATTTTTAAACCCGAATGAGCAAAATGATGGATTTTTACTATTATTTATTATCGTATTTCAACATACGATAGAAGACAATTGTAAAGCTATACCATTAGTTCACCTTGCTGACGGACCTTCGAGTAACAAACCTGTTTCTGGACAGCATACACATACTAGGTGCATTCAAATTTTCCATATATTGGATCGATATTTAAAAATATCGAAACTTTTTTATTGAAACTTTTTGGTATTTGATACGATATTTTAGTTCAGATTTTGGTTCGATATCATTGTTCGATATTTTGTTTCGATAGTTCGATTCGATATTTAGTTTGATATTTTAATTCGATATTTAATTTGGTATTTGTGATCGGTATCTTAGTTTTATATTTGTTTCGATATTTTAATTCGATATTTGTGATCGATATTTTATATTTATATTTCAATTCTATATTCAGTCTGATATTTGAGTTCGATATTTCAATTTGGTAGTTCGATAATTAGGTTCTATATTTTAGTTTGATATTTCAATTTGATATTTTGTTCGATGTTTAGGTTCTATATTTCAATTTGATATTTAGTTCGATATTTATTCGATATTTTAGTTTGATATTTCAATTCGATATTTAGTTAGTTTGATATTTCAGTTCGATATTTGTGTTCTATATTTCAGTTTGATATTTCAATTTGATATTTAGTTCGATATTTATGTTCGATATTTTAGTTTGATATTTCAATTCGATATTTAGTTTGATGTTTAGGGTCTATATTTTAGTTTGATATTTCAGTTTCATATTTAGTTTGATATTTGTAATGGATGTTTTAGTTTGACATTTCAATTCGATATTTTGTTTCGATATTTGAGTTTGATTTAGATATTTCGTTAATACACATATTTTAAAAATATGGAACTTCGATATTTATCAAACACATGCCATCATCAAATCCTCATAAACTTGGGTAAAGAAAAATAAATGTCTGAAAATATACTGTAGATACAAGTAACGTTACGGTTTGAAAAAAAAATCAAAATTAGTACTTTAGAGACCCGCATTGGGCAAATCAAAATATGATCAACCAAACATAAATATAAATTTGTAATTCATAAATGAACAACTTCTAGAAATAATTTCATGGTATTGGTGAACTGAACCGTGAAGTTTAAAAAAGAAAATACAAAAGACATTTCGTTTTGAAAGAAACATACAAAAAAAATACCTAATATTGAAAATTAGGAGAAAAAAAAGCACTGCCCAAAGGAAAGACAAACTTTGTAAATATGTCTTTGCAATAAGGACGCCGTAATACGTAGCAGAATCGCCACTTTATTTTAAAGTCGAAAGGAAACAAAAGCACTTCTCAAATTAGAGAAGCGAGGAAATATAAAAAAACATCTGGATTAAAAAAAGAAAGAAGAGGAACATGCAAGCTCACGCATTCAGATCTATTTTTTTCATCTGTTTTTTTTTTAAAAAAAAGAGAATGGAATGTGCGATGCTTCAAGGTTGCAATAATGTGCAATTTATCACCAGTTGCAGTTAAGAACTACAAAAAATACAAAGTTCAGTGAGCAAAGTCCAGTTTAGAAACAAAAGAAGAAAAGAAAATAGAAGAAAAACAAAAACAATAAAGAAGAAGAAGAAAGGAGGGAGCAGAATATGCTGTGAGGCAGTTTCGAAACACCTTCGTCCATACTACTTTGTGAGGGGTCTCTGGGTTCTGAAATGACCTTCTACTGGGACAGGGAAAAAAAAATAGAAACGTGGAATGAGAAGGTGGCTTTGGAGGAGAAGGAAGAAAAAACGCTTCAAAGCTTTAGCAGAACGTAAAATAGAGTACAACTTCTATTCTGCCACGCCAAATAGACGATATAAAATCTTCACTTTTCTTTTTTCTTTTCTTTTTTTAGTTTTTTTTTTTCTTCAAAAACGTGGTCAGCCAGCGAAGTTTGCTAAGCATTGAACTAAAGAAAGAAGAAGTTTTCAAAACAGAAAAATAAATTTACATGGCTAACTTTTTTTTCGATTCTTGATAAAAACATGCTAACTAAATCCTTTGCCAAATTATTGTTCCAAATTCTATGTCCTTGTGTGATCTTTATGACCCAATGTCAAGTTACTGTTTATTCAACAATACTTACAGTATCCATTTGGATAGATATCAAGCAACCATATCTCAGTTGGTAGAGCGTTTGCTTCACACTTAGAAGGTTCTGGGTTTGATACTAGCGAGCGATCATTCTGATTAAGGGGTTTTCCAAGTTTTTTTCCCCTCAGTCACACGAGGCAAATGCCGAGATTGTACATTAACTTGAGGTTGTGACCGACTCCAATATGTACAAGTTGTATACTCCTAAAATTATCTCGATTCCTTTTGGATTATATGAGGAGCCCAGAAGCGAAAGGATACAAGTGACATTGATAAATGAACCCGAAAATATACACGATTTCCATGTGAAAACTTTGGGACATTTGCGAGTTTAAATTAAAGATGATGGAGTGATATATCTTAAGATGAGTGACTTGCTTTCATCAAGCAATAACAAAGATTTTGAATCCATATATCTTTAAATTCTTTCTTAGGGGATCTTCTGGCCCCATACTTACATGTCTTATCAATGTATCGATATCATCATCATTATAAGTAGTATAGTATTTTACCGAAAGTGGCAGGTCCTTTAAGACAGTTAAGCCCGGTCCATTTATTCGAATCTTTTATCTTACTTAATAACTATCGAGAAGTTCCAGTCGCCTTCTACGTCTTCCTCTTTGTCCTTCTTCATTTACATCCTTCAGTCTGCAACGCATGCGCATACAGTGTCCTAATCAATTTCTTTCTCTTTTTATCGTCACTCGCTTGATCTCTTCAAATCTTCATTACCAGCTGATTTTTCTTTTCTTTTCATTTTTCTCCATTTCCACATGTTGAAAGCTTTTAGTATTCTTCCGTCACTGTTTCTATGTTCGTTAAGGAATTATATAGGACAGACTTAGGGGCCAGTTCTACAATCGACCGCTAAACTTCTAGTCAGCGCTAAGTTGAGCCCAACTCACATTTTGCGTACTCTCATTGGCCAAAACCAGGCTTGACCTCAGCTTAGCGCTGACTAGAAGCTTAGCGGTCGATTGTAGAACTGACCCTTTTTACGCCCTTGTCTCAAATTACTGTCAGCATAGTGTGGGTGCGACACGATGCACGTACTTCGTGTCGTTGTCGTGCGTTTAGACGGACGAAAGAAAGAAAGCGTATGTGGGCAGTGTTGCCAGTATCTTTTCTGCATGCGATTACTATTTCAAGAGAAAGTTGTGAGCAACTGGACACAAGAGCGCCTGGCAACACTTTGACTGAAAAATACAAGCTCAGTGTTTGCCTAAAATACTCAATGAAACGATTTTTTGCTGCTCGCGTTCTTCAGAACATGATGGCAAGTTTTCAGAACGCCGCGCGTATGGCTACGGTTTTCGTCTCATTTCTGCCAAACTACGTAGGTAGATTTCGAAGAAAAATCTACCTATTGAGATCGGTACGATCTCTCTCTCTC
>JAGDQP010001465.1:50681-85545 GCA_022664845.1 Lepisma saccharinum
ATAATTTTGAAGATATTTGAACCAAATTTTAATGTTATTTCTAGGCTCTTAATAGCTCGGCTAAGTTCGTTAATGAGCAAAATCGGCCCAGGGGGTGGTCGGGGGAGGGGATTGAAATTTTGAAAATATATATATCCAAATACAGTGCTATATATACTACTATATAAATGAGATATATTAAAAAACACCTCAAATTACTATTTAAATTTCATACCATATAGTTTTTTTTACTGGAAAAGAAAACCTTGAACTATTGAAAAATCTATGCCTATACTGGTTTACTGTAGCAGGTTAATACAATCAAACGTGTTCACCACCAAACAGTTACATACAATGTGAAGGCAATTACAGTCAGTTGTGTTTTGCAACAATAGGATATTTGTTTCGTATTGACTTGTTGACTCCCGCGTATCATCTTAGATAATGAAACCCTGCAGCAGTTCAAACCCACTCGACAGGTGCTCAATCCATGGAAGAAAAATATTATATCAATCAATCTATCTATCTATCTATCTATCTATCTATCTATCTATCTATCTATCTATATATATATATATATATATATATATATATATATATAGTTTTAACGATAAATAAAATAAGAGCTATTGCTAACTTTATACACTGTTAAAATCCACTTACCGTTTGTTGGGAAACTATTATATACCTTCAGAAAGCATTCTTTGGTGTTTTATTTCTATTCGGAACCTGGAATAAAGAAACCCATAGCGTTAAAAAGGCACATTTGTTTCACATCTATATCTTACATTTTTTTTGCTCCGTAAAGCGTAAATAATGTGTGAAAAATGAGTTAATAGTGTGTGAAAAATGTGTGAAAAAAATGTGTAAAGAATATGAAAATGTATAAATAATGAGTGAAAAGTGTCTAATTTGTAAATTCAATAATGTGTGAGAAATGTGTAAATGATGTGAAAATGTTTAATGTTTGAAAATAATGTGTGAAAATGTGTAAATAATGTGTTAGAAGTGTGTAATGTGTAAAATGTTCAATGACGTGTATTAAATTTCAAAATAATGTGTGAAAATGTATAATGTGTGAAATTGTGTAAATAAATGTGTATATAATGTGGAAAATGTTTAAATAATGTGCAAAAAGGTTAGAAGTTCGTCTGGCCATTCGGAAAATAGCATTCTGAAAGCTTCCTACTTGTTCAACACTTCTTGTACACTTTCTGGTCATAATTAATCCTGATAAAACCCAAGATTTTATCGAAGTTCTTTAATATATAGCAAGAAAAGTGACAAACTTTAATTATTTTATGTAGCTCAGTTCGTTGAATCTTATATCCTATCACCCAGAGAAAATTTAGAAAAACCGGATTTTAAATAAAATAGAAACGGAGATTGATTAAAAAATGTATTTTGAACAGATATTAAACAGCTGATTTTGAAGAGAAGACGAACTTCGATAAAAACCTGAACGGGCAAACCGTATTCGTTACGAACAGGAAACCAAGCATAATCACAAAGTCTGAAAAATTAAAGCAAAACCGAATGTTTGGTAGAAACAAGAAGCCAAACTTTGACAATAAAAATTAGATAAAATGAAAGCAAAGCCTAGTATTTGACATGGATTTATATAGATGACAGATCTTCTAGTAGCGGCCCAAAATTGACGCCAGCTCATGCGTTCACACCTAGAGTACCTGTCAGTTGTAATCGATTAAAATACATACTCAAATCTCCCTCGCTTTCTTCCTAAGCACCACGCTTTCACACCCAAGCATAGACAAACCAATAAGACACGCAAGATCATCCAGGCAAGATTAATCGAAAACTGGCGTCACGTTGACCCAGCTTAAATTGTATTGAATCAGTCAATCCGTTACCGATTGACACTCATAAGTATCTGCTATGAAACGAAGCATAATATTTGATACGCTCAGAAATCTATGACTTAAAAAAAAAGTTTCAAATTTCAAAAAGAAACTAAGTTTTGGTTTTTTCCACAATCCTGAAAAAAGAAATATTGTTGTGTCCAACCCTGTCATGTACTTATCAAATGAGACTGAATCGTCAAGCAAAGCAAAATAACGAAGCATATTTTTCAAGTGTTTTCCCTTAATGAATAACAACAAAAAGTATTCAACCAAAAAGGAAAAGTAAACAAAGAAAATGGCGTTTGCTGATTACGTGATTATGTTTACCTCTTAAGAAAGATAAGTGGTAAGCATAATACTTGAAATTATTTATATATATTGCCGTTTGAAGGTCCAGAAGAGGAATAAGAAAGTTTCAAAGACAATATTTACTTTTAAGGTGGTAAATGTTATGTGAAACAAAAACATTTCTGGTAATTTTGAACAACGAATATGAGTTTTACCCAAAACATGCAAATACTTTTTTATTTATTTCTATTGCTTATCGTACTTCGACCACTTTGGAAACTTTTAGATAAAAGGGGTGTCTTCTTCATACTTAAGAGACACGCTGACACACTGGAGGAAGTAAACGGAGTTCCCTTTTTTACTGTTATCTCGGTCTTTCTCTGTTGTCATGGAGACACAGATAAACACGCACACACAGACTAGCCTCATACCCCAGAGCATCACATACACACCTGCTCAGACACATAGATACAACTAAAAGTTTCTAAAAATATTGGAAAATAAATGTTCTGAAGATACTTCACTTGGTAGACCAATTACCAATGAGAGACAAACAAACCTTCATTTAGTGATAGCGTGTGTATATGTGGTTGGAAGTTAGCCATTTTTTAAGTTCGTGTAAAGCTTTTTTTTTAGATATATAGAAATAGTTGTCTTTCTCAAAATTCGTCTTTCTTTTCCGTTTCTAGTGTCTTTCATTTATAGTTTTTTCTGAAAAGGATTTATTGATATAAACGATGGAGCAGACTTTAGACGCGTCAGACTTGCGTCCAACAGGTTCCGGATTCGAATCCCGGCTAGGGCATGGAAATTTGTGGATTTTTAATAAGCTACCACTTGTATTGAACGTAACTCAGTTGGTAGAGCTTTCGTTTAGCAATCGGGAGGTCCTGGGAACGACTCTAGCGGACACCTATCCTGAGATTTGTTTTTCCATGGCTATTGCTCAGTCGTATACCAGACAAATGCCGTGATGGTACCTACTAACTAGGTCCTAACCAATCATTTTCCAATATTCCCTCCCTCACCCTATCTCGGCCTGAGCCTGAGGTAGCCAAAGGCCATCAATAAATTCATAAACTCGTATCGGAACAGTTAATGGTTCAAAGTAAATATAATAAAGTTTATCAAAACTGTTCGAGAAGGCTAAAATCGATTGGTGCGGAAGGCGTTGTAAAATACATAAGTTTTCTTTTGGCAAGACATTCTTATATTAATAATAATATTTTAAATGAGATTACTTAACACTGATTCTCAGAAATACTATAAAGAATGGACTAATTATTTAAATGTTGACTTACTAAGTAACAGTAATGATCAAGGACAGGATATTGAAAAATAATAAACAAGCAAATTTTTTGTTCAAAATTTCTTATGTTAAAACAACCTAGAGATAGAAGCAGGTTCAGCTTAGGAAAAATAATAAAACAATTTAAGATTAGAAGAATAAAAATATTGTTATAAAAGAGTTGGTAATACAATGTTTGTACAGTGATTCCGCCAGACCCCCCTCCTCTAGGTGGGTGTCATCCCCCAAATTTTCGACAACACATCTTAACTTTAAAATTTTGGGATGAAAAATCGATAGAAACCGTGCAAAACTCCCCTTACACCCTCCCAATTTTGACTTTTATAAACACCTCAAACTGAAAATCCGGGCGGAAACCATTTTGTTTGTATGATAAATTTGTAAATACTATAGCGTTTTCTTAAAGGTCTAGTGAGTGTACTCATCACTATAAATAAAAATTTTATTTTTATCGAACGAATAGATATATTTGCTGTATATTCATATGCAAATTATTCTTGTTCAAAATATTTTTGTTAATTTTTTTTCTAAATCAACTAGTCTAATATTATTATAATTAGAGAAAAAATATATAATATTAATTGTATTATGATATACTGCTTTCAGTGCTGTTGTATATAATACGTTACCACTAAATAAAATTATATATCTGCGCATGTATTTGTAAGAAAACAGTTATAAATAAAAGGGAAATTCACCAAAAAGAAATGTCAACATATTACAAAAATTTATTTTTATTCAAATATAATTTTTTGCTTTGGAATTTTTTTTAGTGAAATATTTTTTTTTAAAAAAACAACGATTAAGTTTGTTGATAAGTTATTGATATGTTGATAAAAATAACTTCGTTGGTAAGTTTAAATAGATAAAATTAATATTTCTTTAAATGTTACTTAGTTTCCAAGAAAAGTAGCCACAACTCATAGAAAATTGGCAATGAATTTTTTTTTAAAGCTCAGAAGTTGAACGATCTGACAATGGATGTAATTCACATGGCAAGCGCAATATATAAACCCGTTTATTTTAAACGTAAATTAAATATAGGTTCAGTATTACGATATTGTGAACCTTAGTGTACCATCGTCCATTATTTTGTGAAACAGAGTGTACATGTTACAAAAAAAAATAGTTAAAAAACTCATTCACTTATAGCAGTTGAGAAAATAATTAACAATATCAATGAAATTATGCTAAATACAATTTATTTTTCTTGTGTTTTCTTTTTGGCTATTTTTTTTACTACTATACGAGACTTGTATTATTTTACCAGTAACATATTTATAGACCTATAATCTTTTAACGTTGTTGTCCGATAATTCTACGAGATGGGAACTGACAAAAGATTGTTTTTTTTTCTAAATGGAAGTTGTGTAAAATAATGCAACTATAAAATTATTTCTTTAATTTTTCTCTTTCAAAAACTGTATAATTTTTTTTCAAAACTCGATTATCGGTTTCTTATTTTTTTTTAAATAAACTAAATAATGTGGAACACAAGTCTATATTTAAATTGAATTGCGTTTAAGATGGGTTTCCGATTTTAAACAAATGAAAGCTTAAAAAAAAATGTGATAGAAAAAAAAACATTGTCACATCAGCACATTTCTTTTTCTTACCATTTTTCAGAACTTAGAAACCAGTTTTAATTTATCAAAAACTCAAAACTGATAAATTAATTTGAGTATTCACCCATACAATTACATAGCCTACGTTATGAATTCATTGGTGTAGAAACAAATCACTGTAATTTAATTATTTATGAATATTTTATATCCTGTAATTTTTTTTTTTCAGATGAACGAAATCATATATAAGTCCTCTAGACGAAACTGTAGATTTTTTTTTGTATGTTGTCTTCAGATGATTACTTAGAATTGCGTCAACATTATGACTCACAATGCGTAAATATGAGTCAGTGAGAAATCCAGTGTGAAGTTCTAGGGGAACGATAGCATGTATTGACATCTTTGTTTACAGGCAGAGTTTTAAAAAGAGAATACATAAACAGTGATACAATCAAATGAACTATGATTCATCACATTATATTGACTCTTTCTCAACGTGTTGAACATTTGATAATTAATTCTACAGTTATTTTGGAATTCTTAAATATGGTGTGTCATTAAAAAATAAATAAAGGATATATGCGTCTGGTTTGTAAAATATTGGTAGGCCTACAGGTTTATATTGCTAAAAAAAATATTCAATTTAGGCTTACATTTATTTTTCTTAATATTGTTTTTTTCTTAACTTACCTGTCAGAAATTATTAAATGAAAAATATCTTAATTTAATACACTTACAAGTAAAGAAATATATTTTAGAATTTTTGTATTTGAATTCATTGTGTTCAGATTATAATGATAAAATTTATTGGATGGGTGATAACATCACTACACTTCTCCATTCAAAGACTAATAATATTAGCTTATTACAATAGAAGACATACTGACATGAAACAATTCCAGTAATTATAAGCAAAACAAATGAATATATATCCCTAAAGGCCATGCCCATAAATAAAATTCAAATTTCAAATAGATACATAAATATTTATCTATAATACGAAATAGATTATATATTTCACAAAATTAAATAAACTTTACAAATTATTATTGCAGGTTATGTCTCGTCTTCATATTTCTGTTGGTGCATGATATTCATTTTAATATTACCTAAACATCGCTCTATAAAAGTTCTACAAAATATTTTTTTTTGTTCGGAAAATTGAACGTAAGTGTGAAGAAATCAGCGGAAAGATAATAGTCAATCATGAAAGTTGAATTAAAAAAAGATTCATATGTTTATGTAACATTTAAACTAATATGAATTAATAATAATAATAAATAAATAAATAAATAAAATAATTATTAACATGTATTTTGGCTTATACATAAAAATGACAACAGTGACAATTTAAAATAATAAACTACAATTTTGTTCAACAAAAATGTGTCAGTCAACATTGAATCAGAATAAAATTTTGAACGTTAATACATGTGTTTATAATTTTTTATTTCATTTCATTTTTCATTTATGTCAGGTATAAAGACAGTACAGTCGTAGAGCCACGGTATGTCACCCAATATTACAGGAACATAAGTCAAAACAAAGTAAAATAGAAGCATGCAAAAACAAAAATATGCTGTAAATACCATAGTTAAAAGCGTGCGAAATAGACGAAATAATAAAAAAAAGTACGACAGATACAAAATCAGATAAGACAAATAATAATAATAATAAAGGTATTTCAATTGACACCAAGACTAACATTACCATGTTATATACGCAGAAACATTTATGTTTAAACTATAAAGTTTGTAGAATTATGAAAAGGTTAGGCTAATGGGAAACATTCAAATATCATGAAGAAGTCACCCTTGCAGCGCTTTTTTAAAAGAACAATAAAAAGTAAATAAAGAAAGAAAAAGCAACAATTACTATGCAATTACAGAAAACCTAAGTGCTTATTAAAAATCGGTTCCATGAAAATTATTGTTATTAAAAATGGAAGTAGAAATAGTGTTAAAATACTTAATAATTTGACAAGAAACGATGATTTCTGACTACTTGGTTGTAAAAGAAACGCAGCATGGTTTATTTTAAAGAAAAATAATGTTTACAATAAAAAAAAAAAACATCATGCCAATATTTTTCACCCCATGACATCAGTCTTTATTATTCAAGTTTGAAGATAACACTGTACTGGTCTGTTTCTCTTTTTATTTCTGACCAAGGTCAAACGCTCTGCAACGACCAAGCAAAACTTTTAGGAACAGGGGCCCGCCTCGTGAGAGCATTGTCGGGAAATGGCACGGCTCTGGGCGTCAGAACCATCTGTCAAGGTCACGGTGCTGGGAAAGACATAGATAGGGGCCTACATTCCACGAAGGAAGAAGTTAAAAGAAATACTGTTATAGGAATGAGCATTAAAATTCTTGGAAGTAGTTGTAGCCTTGAGTACATAATTGAAATATGAAAGTAGATCTCAAGTAAATAAAAAAAAGTAAAAAAAAAAAGAATTCGTTGTGGGAAGCGATTACAAATCTTAATGTTTCTTTTTTCATATAAAAATAATATAGCGAAAAATTAAAAATACACAAGTGACAGTTCATTGAAAGTATTCTTCTTGTTATTGTTGCTATTATTATTATTATTATTATTATTAGTAGTAGTAGTAGTAGTAGTACTAGCAGCAGCAGCAGTAGTAGTAGTAGTAGTAGTAGTAGTAGTAGTAGTAGTAGTAGTAATAGTAGTACCTTGTAATTAAGCATTGGCGGAAATTAATGACTTCAATGAAGAACTACGTAGGCCTATTTTTCTACGAAAACTTTCGCACTGTAACCACTGTATGAAAACTTTCCTTTATCTAGTTTATGATGGATGATATTGGATAGATATTATGTGTAATTGCTTTGCTATGACTCAAGTCCAGCGATTCTATCAAACCCTACCAGAATTTATCTTCCAAATTCTCTAGCACCCACCCCCAATTCAACTCACAAACCACAAAAAAATCCTGGAATATTCTACGCACATACCCCATAATTTTGGCTTCAGATCCCACAAACTGAAAATCCTGGCAGATTCTCTGTTCAAGGTTTAGTTATATTATTATGACAAGGAACATATGAGAATTTTTTTAATGAATTTTCACTCATGTTCTAAAATTTTCAAATAGTTTTTCAGACTGTAAGCCAGACTCAGTAGATACCTTCTTTTTGTATGATTCTAGTAATTATTATATTATTGAATCGTGTCAAGACTAAAGACTAGTTTGTTGGTTAAACAGGCTATTAATTTCAATTCTTTTTTTTTATGTTCTTTGCCGTATCCTTCTTGTTGGCATAGCATTCGGGAGATCGTGGGTTTCATCCCAGCGGCCGACCACCCTGACTGAAGTTTATCCAGGGTTTTTCTTAAACCATGCCAGACAAATGCCGGGATGGGACCTTCAACATAGGCCCTGACCAACACCTTACCGAATCCTTTCCCCGCCACTATCCCGGCCTGAGCCTTAGATACCTAAAGGCCATAAATAAAATTCAAATTTCATTAATTTCGCGTGGTTGACTGTTTTTGTTTGTTATTATCAGATCTGACGTTGTTCCATGCTATTGTCCTATTAATTAATCACCATAGGAAGATTCAAATACATGCTAAAATATTAATACTAATATTATTATTATTATCTGTAGCTATTAATATCATTCTAATAAAGATTATACACTTCATGTATATTATTATTATTATGTTATATATTTTATATTGTATTGTATTATCTATGCTACTATTAACAATATGGATGGCTTTGTCCTATATTGGGCTGTTCATAACACATAAATAAATATTACATTAGATTATTTATTATTATTACCATTGTTATTCATTGAAAATGGTTTCATTGGGGTTTCGTTCATTATAATACCATTTATCTCACTATAGGTGATGATATAATGTGGTCTTTAATGACTAAATTGTCTCTCTATAATTCTTTTCATATTTAAAATAATAATAATTATTATTATTATTATTATACACCGGTTTATCATAATTTCAATTCAAGAGTCTCTTTTATTCTTAGTTTTACTTTCCCCACAGTAAATTGATTTTAATTTTAAGTACTAAAATTTTGCTTTTACCGCACTTTGTTTACTAATTAATTAATAACCAAATATTGTTTTGTTATTCGTAATTATTTAGTTTTATTATGCACCAGGATTTATCTCAAATATTGCATCATCTATTCATTGGTTTTCCATGAATATATTATTCGTATTTTATTTAGTTTGTGTGATTTTATATCCTAAGTAATGTTGTTTACGTTGCAAATTGTTTTTTTTTTCTTCTAAGAAATATTATATTGATAAAATATCTGTAGCTTGAATATTTAATACGTTGGAATTTCAAATTTAATTTAGTTAAAGTTGTGTAAAGGTTTCATGTGTGGTAAATATAGTTTCAATCGGTGGAAAAAACAAAAAGCTCACTTACCAACACATAAAAACACAGACACAATGTATTGACACATTCAACCATTTTGTTCGCCTTGGTTGTTGGAATGAGATTTTGTAATGCCCTCTACAGAATACTCAACGTGCTGCTTGCTAATTATTATTTTAGCGTTTGACTTATATTTTTTACTATAGGCTTAGATTCTTGTGTCTGGGACAGAATTACCATGTTGTAATACAACTATTGTGATATTATTATTATTAATAGTAGTAGTGCTACAGTAGCAGTAATAGTACTAGTGGTGGTAGTATCTTTATAAGAAGTAGTAGTACTAATACAAGCAGCAGTATTAATAGTAATAAAAATACGAAAACAAGAAGCCACACTTAAAAACTTACACTTCTTGTACAGTTATGAAAATATGTATTACTGGAGTCTAGCATTGTTTTTGTTTTTCTTACTATATATTTATGGACCAGTGTGACATGTCTGAGGAACGGTATGCGGCAGGCTTAGCCTGTAAAGTGCCTATTTAGCCCATAAATATAAATTATATAGAAACTTAATGCTAGACTACAGACTAAATCGGATAATAAGCTATTCTGGAGGTCTTGGATAGAATAAAATAGACATGATCGGTGATCAAACCCAGATAGTCTTAGTAATAACTTCTTGTCTCAATGAGCTGAGCCACCAATAGATGGGTCAGTTCTACAATCGACCGCTACACTTGTATTCAGCGCTAAGTTAAGTCCAACTCTCATTGGCCAAAATCAGACTTGGCCTCAACTTAGCATTGACCAGAAGTTTAGCGGTCGATTGTGCAACTGACCCTAAATCTGTCTCTTATTTCGCTTGGTATTGAGAAAGTTTAGTAGAGCCTATATTACACACACCAGTATGCAGCTCTACATACTGGCGCTGCAATCTGCATGCTGCTACGTGTAAATAACATTATCGGCTTTCGGACTGTAGATTAATCTACTGCGCATGCGTCGACGGACCAAGAAAGCGCGTCGTCTGCTTCTAGTTCTAGCAGAATCGTCATAGTGTAGGACACTACATCTCGTTTTTACATATTTTTTTTTCATATACGTCTTGTTCTCGTCTTGCCACGTTATTTTAGAATTATATTCGACTCAAATAATAACATTCATCCGAGAGGTCCACCATTTTGGTGGGAAACAACCAGAACTTGTAAAGGGGCAGGGGGAAATGGTCTGTCTGTCTGCTAATGCATGTAATAGTTCACTTGTACATCACGACGTCAACAAAACATGATCAAGCTGCGCCGCAAATTGATTCGTGTAAAACAGGCTTAATACGGAAGTGTCCTGATGTTACCAGAGCATAGGCCTATTATGCAAAAAAAAATATGTGTAAGGGCCGCTTGACACGGAACTATTTATGTTACGATAAATCGTAGCATTTTTCTTACGAGACTGTCAATGTGTTCATATCGAAAACTACCCTGAAGTTTCGCTAGGAGAATCTACGTCCCATAGAGAGGTAAACTACAACTACATAAAAATAGCTGCCCATATTAACTGTAAGGTACCGAGTTAGGGTTGGAATATTGGTGCGAAGTGTACAAAAAGTTTTTTTTTTATGATTCGATCAACAGAAGCCACTTCTGCTTCACTTTAGTCCAGGAATGAAACACTGCCAAGTAGTAGCGTCACATCCAATGCGGCAGCACTACTCGCCAGGGACGTATTTAGAGGGTCTGGAGGCCCGATATTATAATTATTATTATTTTGTAAAATCCATACAATTCTGCCTATTTACAAAAAAGAAAGATTGCTTGCGCTAAGATTTATTATAGCAAAAATGCTTCCGTGTGAAGCGGACCTTAGACTAAGTTTCTCAAATAAGTTTAACCCATAGTCTAAAATAAAAACGTAGGCTTATATTAAAAAAAAAACTATTTTATAATAGAGTGGGCCTATTTATTTTTTACATATTGGGTTTCGAGTTGTCACCGAAAGTTGTGCATTGGTACCAAATGAAGCCATGTCAAATATGGCTGGTTTTGGCCGTTATTAAACTAAAATTTTCGCGGACTCCGGGGCCCAGCTAGATATTTTTTGATCCGTCTGTGTTTCGGCGAACAAACGTAGCATCTTTTGCACGCTACACAAATGCAAATTTCTTAATAGAAAAATAAAATGAGCCGGTTTGGGCACCCTCGAAAAAAAATTGTTAGAAAGTTGAGGTTGAGTACCGTGCAAAAGATCCTACGTTTGTTCGCCGAAACACACACGGATCAAAAAATATATAGCCGGGCCCCGGTGCCCACGAAAATTTTAGTTTGAAAACGGCCAAAAAGGGCCACATTTGACATGGCTAAATTTCGTACCAATGCACAACTTTTCATAAGTACTCGAACCCCAAAATGTAGAAACTGGTATATTATTTTCATTCCTTGTTTTGCAAAATACAATAGAGCCCCTTTAGGGGTCATGGGACCCGGTTAAATATTGTTTTAGCACGGCCATATTTCGTATGGCTTTATTTGGTACCAATGCACAACTTTTAATAACAACTCCAACCCCAATATATGAAGAAAAAAATCGGCCCACCCTATTGTATAATCTACCCTCTTCAGTTTGCGATTTGCGAAGAAGTAGATGGCAGATCAGGGCTGATTTTCAAACACGCTTGCGTTGCGTGCTTTGCTTCCGATTTTGGTGAATAGCCAATTGAAACACGTGATGTTTCGTGAAGTAGTTTTATTACGTGGTGTAACACATGTTTCAATTGGCTATTCACCCAAATCGCAAGCAACGCAAACTTTCATGAAAATGAGTCCTCACTATCCATGAGACGAATTGTGTTCTTATCCGGAGGAAGAAAACAGAGATATTAAAATAATATTTGAAATATGATTTACCAATTGATTTAAGCCTTGATTTTAAATATTGAACAACATCGAACACAACTCGATTTTTGAATCTGATAAAATACTTTCCAAACAATATAAAAAAATATGCACAGGTTGAAGACTCACTCAATGTTAAGACCTCATCTCTGCTTACTGGTTGAATTGTCTTGTTATTAACTCGTAAATGTAGAGTACACCGTGTTTTGGGTATCAGTAAAATATAAATATCAGATTCTGAGGACATATTCAGCATGTCCCGATTCTGTTTGTATCAGTAATGCTTAAGATGTATTGGTGAAATTAGTATTTGGAGAAATCTCTCTGATGTTCGTAAGAAGTTTTGCAACTGAAGAGTCCAAGCGAGAAACGATCTGAATCCATTCTAACAGTAAGTTAAAACTGTAGTATAATAAAAAAGAAATTCCATCTTTAGAAAAGAAGTAGTCCTACACTGTGTATGTTACATTTTTTACGTAGTTTTATGAAGTTCAGTTTGTTTGTCCTCTACTAAAGGCTTTAAATTTTGGACTTCGATCGTTTCACCTTCATGATCTTGACGAGAAATATAGGTCACAGTCAACTTGCGTATTTCTTATTTTTTAAGTATAACTGCACTTGTGTTGTGCCGTCTAGTTCAAAATTTGTTTTTCTTTTAACTGCTGAACCAATCCAACAAATTTGAAAATCTATTAATTCTATTATCAGGAAGTTTTGCGTATATAAATAGTTTTCAATACTTACTTAGATCTTGGTAGAATATTTGGGTAACGTTGTCAATACCATGGATATTTTTTTATGGGCGTTGTGGATAAAACATTAGACCATAGGGTCTTCCAACAATAGCAGCAACGACAACATAATTTATAATTCGTTCTTTCGTGATACACTTTCTGAAGTTGCGAATTTCTATGGCATCATTTTTATAACGTTGTTTAGAAATTCCATTGTTTCCGAATTGAACAATTGTTTTCATTGTTCCCGAATTCAGTTTTCAAACAAAGTTTATATATTTCAGTCTGTTAAATCAATTACCTCGTGTAATGTTTCCGAATTGCATCCAGTTTTATTGTTATTTGTATTGTAATAATTTGAAGAATGTAGTTTTCTTGGTCAATAAATAGTATCCGGCTATGGCTGGAAAATATTAAGTTTTGTTATTTGCTCATCCTTTATACGATCCGATATTCGAACAACTATCCAGATGGAACTTGAAAGGATACGAGTACTATGATATAATCGAACAATAACTCGGGATACCAAAACAAGTGCATATGTAACCGGCAAAGTATTAAATCCAACATTGTAAACAAATCCTGATGTTTTAGGTAGAGTATAATATGGTAGAATCTGTCTGTCCTAGGTTAGGTCAAATTAGGTTAGGCAAGCTTAGGTGAGATTGGTTCTTTATTTCATACTTTGCCAGGCAATACACAGAACGTCCAATTTCCTACATTGCCGGTAACACATACATTTGTTGAATTATATAGACTCTTTTCAAATACATTTTGTTCTATTTTACAGTCATTTTGTTTGTTCCATACTATGTATCTTTGTTTGAAGTGTTACCTGGTTTTGAGATGATATAGGTATTTGTTTATGCTATTTTTTGTGTGTTGATATAGGAATTATTCAGAGAAATAATTAGTGAAATTAATTCGATAATTATTTGACAATACAGAAAAGTAGTAAACGGGCTACTAAGAACGAGAGAAATTATGCCATCCAGAACGCACTTAAGTAACGTCATTCTAAGGCCAACTTGACACGGAAGTATTTACGCTACGACAAATCTTAGCGATAGTACTAGTGTCAGCGTACACAGGGCCAAGATGCTTTGGTATAAATCCATAAAATTTATGCTTTCACACGCTGGCACTACTGCTAGCGCTAAGATTTATCGTACGATAAATGCTTCCGTGTCAAGTGGGCCTAAGAGTAAAACAGTGAATAGATAAGCATGAATTTCTTATTTTATAAACTACTTTGTAGATTCATTAGTATTCCAGTACTTAGTATCTCAGTTACAATGTACATACGGCTAAAATGCAGGATTATATCTTAAAGCTGTAATCAGGATGATTACCTTGATCTTTAACATGGATCTAAATACGGGAGACGGATCTACTTCTAGCGACCCAAAATTGAAGCCAGCACAAGCCATGAGTACCTGGCAGGTGTAATTGATTAATAAAATTACTGAACATCACGTTCCGTACAATACCTTATTTAAAGTATTCCAATCTTCCTCCTCTCTTCCTTAGCTAGATCCTCCTCCATTCTTTGCTTCCACACACCCAGGCATAGGCCAACCAATAAGACGCTAGTAAATTCCAATTCACCAGGCAAGATTAATCGAAAACCGGCGTCAAGTTGACCCAGCTTAATTGTATTAAGCCACTCAATCCGTCTTTCGTATTTACATCCATGGCTCTTTAAAAAAACGCTAATGCTGATAATAACTTTGATATTATGAAGTGACGTGTAAAGAAATATAGATCACGGTTATCAGTGACACATATTAAAATGAAAATATTAGATTGGTACAGGACATGCTCTACAGTAGACTACTGACGTCAGGTTTGATAATCCTAATCAAATGTAAAAGCGGATTATCGTTGAGAAGCCCTGCCAACTTTGTCCAATGCGTGAATAACAGTTGTGTGAATTTCTTGGTGGCTGATTCGTTGTTATAGAATCAGCATTCCATTTGATTTTTACCATACAAAACATCTCAAAGCCATTTAATGAGACAAACACTCAAAGTGTGGTTTCCAAAGACAAGGATGTAAAGTACAGAGAAGAA
Organism: Lepisma saccharinum; assembly: GCA_022664845.1. Classification (NCBI taxonomy): domain Eukaryota; kingdom Metazoa; phylum Arthropoda; class Insecta; order Zygentoma; family Lepismatidae; genus Lepisma; species Lepisma saccharinum. Next base: position 65,761 of record JAGDQP010001465.1, read on the forward strand.
GTTTAGAAGTTCTTGCTTCGAAAAAGTTTCTCGTCCTGTCGCTAGATGACTCTGAGCTCACCATTGCTCTCATTTTCTGATAAATTTAACCTTCTGATTAGTTCGCATTGAATGCTGAATCAATCACAGAACTTCTTCAGTTTACCAGGATCTTTAAGAAAATAAGCTATTGAGTTCAGATACATCTAGTGGCGAGACAAGTAACTTCCTTGAAGCTAGACAGATATGCGTAACTATTTATGCACACAGACTATTGTCTGTATGGTTTTCTGTGGAACAATATTAGTACATTATAAAAAAAAAAATGTTATCACACGCACCTTTCACAGACATAAACTAAGTGTCAGTCTTTGACCACTTCACATGTTACATTGCATAAATAAGCTGCTTTAGTTTCAGAGAGAGAGAGAGAGAAGTAAATGTGTTTGAGGGGAGAGTAGGGATAACGAAGCTACGATACAATCGTTACATCTTTTCGCTGCAGATTTAAGAAATTCGATGCAATAGGAACACAAATTTTATAAAAACACATACTGAAAAATTTATACATACAGTGATTCCGCCAGATCCCCCTGTGGGGGGTCACCTCCGAATCATCGAGAGCACCCCCTAAATTTAGTTATTTTTTAATGTAAAAAATTAAAAAAAAAACCGTCCAAAACTCCACTTACCCCATCCCAATTTTGACTTTACACAGTTGCCACAAACTGAAAATCCTGGCGGAATCCCTGTTTACATATAAAGTGTATAAGAAGCAATGGTGACGAAAGAACACCACGCGAAATTTACATTCGTTTTACAGTGTATTATCCATAAGATATTATTCTCTAGATTTGTAAATAATGATTGTATGCCTTTTTACTATTCTGTAGTCAAATTGTTAGGCTCACGTACATGCTATATGAATATTACTCATAAAATACTCAAATCAAAATCCAAACAACTTCTTTAGATTGATGATGACGATGGTGATGGGTGTTCTGCCCTACGGCAGGTCCTAACCCGGTCCATGGCAAGATGAATCGATGGTGATTTGCCATTGCCTTCCATTGGATGACGACGCTTCAAGGAGGAGAACTACAGTTTAACGTGGGCTCCTAACCACTTGTGTACCCACCGGGACTCGAAACCGGAACCCGTTCATTACAAGGCATGGTGCGTTACCACTCATCCACAGTGGGCATTCTTTGCACTGATCTATTTATCCTTTACTGACAAGGGTACTCTGGAACTTTCCCACCTCGAATCGCCCCCAAATTTTCACCAAAGCATGTATTGTAGTACAGTACCACATTGTGTGTGTCGATATCTAGGGTAAAGCCACGAAAAGCGCCGGAATGCATGCAACCCAATCGTCACTCACGCAATACGGGTTGCATAGCATAGAAAACCTCACACATTCGAGACCTTATTTGAAGGTACTTTTCTTGGTATATAACGAGGCGCGTGTTGCTACGCGGACCATCCCTGCTTCTAAATTCATGGTCCGGGCAGACCGCCAGCAACTTGTCAACACAAGCGTTGTCTGATTATGTTGGTCTCCAAGTGAACGTAATTCCACCAAAAGCCACACGATAATGTCAGCCACTTCATGTGTATTTCTTCCTGTAGCATAAGTTATTTGCCCGAGCGACGGCTTGAAGGGTACGTCAGAAGCGAAGAGCATGCACCGAATCTGCATGAAGAAGATTTATTCTCAAACTCCGCGATCTTATTTACAATCAGTTCAGCTCACCTGAATAATATCCTTTTTTAATTTTTTATGGCTTTTAGGCATCTAAGGCTCAATCCGGGATAGGAGAGGGAAAAGGATTCGGGAAGGTGTCGTCCAGGGCGTATGTTGAAGATGCCATACCGGCAATTGCCTGCATAACTGAGGAAAATCTCTGGAAAAACCTCAGCCAGGATGGTCGGTTGCTGGGATCGAACCAAGGTCCTCCCGAATGCTAGGCCGACGCTCTACCACTGAGCTACTAAATACTAACCTATGTTAGTACTTAGTACGCGTGGAAGGCAGCTGACTACTTGTCGCAAGAGCACAAGATTTCTTTCAATAATGTGTTGGACATCAATTTCAATATTCGGTCTGGATGTGACAATATTTTGTGTGAGAACGACACCGTTATAGTATGTTGGTGGTGCGATGTGCATCTCTGCTTCACTCACGCTGTTTTGGATTTACACTGTCCTCGAATATCAGTGCATATACACTCGCTGTTATCTTTACCTGCTTCTTTGCCTGACAATACAATTGGTAGGTCACCTATGTTTGTAATTCCCATTTCACCTGCTTTCTGCTTCTGTACATGACTTTTTAGACCATTATGAACTTTTCCATTTCCACTTCCATCCTGCCACGTTGTATACTGTTTGAGGGTGTGCATTCCGGCCTCAGTGATGTCCTGGTTGCATGCATTCCGGCGTTTTTGTGTCTCTTTACGCCAGATATCGAGACACATACAGATGCTTATCAGAATAATGGAAACACCTGTAGTTGGCAACACGTCAGATGTATGGGTTGGCAGTGGTGTCGTGGCGACCGCAGCGCCGGACTGCTGGTGGTGGTGTGTTAGGTCGGTCTCCATACTACGTCAGGCGTCGTGGAACAGGAGTGTGCAGTGGCTGCAGCAGACGGAGGTAGTGTAAAATGGGAGACCTCTCAGAGTTTCAAAGAGGGCAAATTGTTGGTGCGCGGTTATGTGGAGTGAGTGTGACGGCAGTGGCTAGTGTGTTAGGTGTGTCGCCAGGGACAGTGTCGAAGGTGATGACGGCCTACACAACACACGGGAAAACCACATCGGGGAAGCGGAACAGTGCATGCCACTGCGGCGCAAGTGACGGAGGAACTCAATCAGCACCTCCCCCAACCTGTTTCGACAATCACAGTCCGCCGCGAATTACATGACATAAACTTACGGGGTCGTGTTGCACGGTCCAAACCTCTCATCAGGGACCAGAACGCTTTAGCACGCCGCAAATGGTGCCGCGACCATGCAACTTGGACCGTTGACGACTGGAAACGTGTGGTATGGTCGGATGAGTCACCATCCACCCTATTCCAAACCACGGACCGTGTTTATATGTGGAGAACGCCCAAAGAAGCGTATGATCTGCAGTGTCTCCGCCCAACTGTGAAACATGGCGGCGGCACGGTGATGCTGTGGGCCCTGTGGTATCATGGTTTTCATTGTGTCCTGTGGTCACACTTCGCGGACGCATCACTGCCAACGATTATGTCGCAATTTTAGGAGACCACTTGCATCCTATGGTCCGGATGTTGTTCCCGGACAATGACGCCATATTCCAGGATGATAATGCACCCATTCACACAGCTGGAGTTGTTGCAGCGTGGTTTGAGGAACATCGGGATGAAGTTCAACACCTACCCTGGCCCGCCCAATCCCCAGATCTCACCATAATAGAACATCTGTGGTCCATCTTGGAAAGACGACTCCGGCGACGATTTCCACCTCCATCCTCTCTCACAGGACTGGCCGATGCCCTGCACGAGGAATGGTGTAATATTCCACTTGCTACCATTCACGACCTCTATGCCTCCATCCCACGTCGCATCAAGGCTGTTCTGAAGGCGAAAGGTGGCCCGACACCATATTAATCTGGTAAGTTGCGCTTTCGTTCAGGTGTTTCCATTATTCTGATAAGCATCTGTATGTATGTTCCGACAATTTGCGAAACAAAAGCTTCCGTCTGTATTCTATCTACGCTACACCGCATGCTTGGTGCAAATTTGAGGGCGATTCAAGGTGGGAAAGTTCCAGAGTTCCCTTGTGAGCAGGGGCTCCTTCCTTCTTCTTTTTATAAATTTATTATTATTATTTGTTGTTCTTTCTTTATTTATTTATTGAACACGACAGATTGAGGTGTTCAACATACATGTCATATTCTACACACACACATATTTATATATTTGGAGATTCGTAGTGATAAATTCTGTCAAAACATTCATTACCTTATATACGAATGAAATTGACTTATTTTTATATTAAATAAGGACACGTTTTAAGAATACAATTATATAAAGAGCATATTCTCCTAATAGGCGATTTATCTAATAGTACATTCGTCCTTTGGGCCGGGAGATGGAAAACTGCATCACGAGGTCGAGTGTGCGGGACGTGCAACCCTATTTTCTGACAATAAGCTTTCCGAGTTAATATTGCTATGTAGTACTCTGTGTAAGAAAGATAATAGAAAACTAACTCTTCTGTTTTCCGGAGATTGTAATGTGTATTTTTTTTTTTTTTTTGTTAGGTCCAATCACTTTTCGAACTTAGGATATATTCCTGTTTCTTTGTAAGTCAGAAAGCGAACAAATTTAGTCTGTATAATTTCTATTTGGCGAGTGTTCTTCTTTGTATTAGGATGCCATATTACTGCAGCATATTCTAACTTCGACCGAACATACTCTGTACATAAAATTTTTAGAACATTAATATTTGAAAAATCGCTTCCTAATCTCATTACAAACCCGAGGTTTCTGTGAGCTTCTTACTGTTGTATGATTCTATTATCTCGTACAAAGGTTATAGCTTTTCCTCTTTGCAGTGTCCTCTTGTTATATACTTCGTAGATTCATGCTGTAAAGGACGATTGTACCGCAACTTTTGACAAATGATTTCTTCTTGGGTGGGATTCAGGTCTGTCATTACGAGAACGTTCGCTTTGCATATAAAAAGACAATTCGATAATGTCCTATCCCATTTACGCTTTCCTTTAAATAGAGTACAGAAAAAAAAAGGATGCTAAAATTACGTTCTTCAAATACGTTCTTCGAGTTAGCATTTAAACAAAGTCCGAATTCTCTCATTGTTTTATTTATATCCTAAAGCTTCTCCCTTTTTAAAAATAATCTTTAATTTATACTTGTTGGCTGTTCTGAGTCTGTGTTCTAATACATGGTAAGTTTAGTAGATGACGCCTCTCGGCAAATACAACCTGAACGAAAACAAATCGTACTCTATCTTATATTGTAGGCACTATCACAATTTTCGCTTCATGTGAGTGAAGAAATATCTTGGGGAAAATAGTCAAGATGAGTGGCCTACCTGACCTAATAGATTCCAGGCAGTGACATGAATCCTCTTGTTTGAGTTACTATTATGGAACAATTCTGCAAAAATAAATGGAAAATATTCCTCATAAATAAGTAAAATCAAATTTGTAATTGAATGAAATGTTTTCTGAATGTGGATATAACCAGTATGCGAATTAACGGCGGGAGGATGAGGGAGAAATCACGCTCTGTAAGTCTGCATGTGGATGTATGTATAATATATGATTCATCTAGTTATTTTCTTATCAAGAATATTCATCTCCCGCCTGTAAAAATTCCTTAATTCGCTTACTGGATGTTGAGATTACTATGTTGAGATTTTATATTCATACCTTAAGTTAATAAGAGTCGCGGTGGCTCAGGCGGTAGCGCGTCTGACTACGAATCGGGTTCAAATCCCAACCAGGACGCTACTAACTTTTCTCACAGTATTCCCAGGCCTGGCGCTCTGAGGTGCACTCAGCCTCCTATCAAATTGAGTACTCATTGGCACCTTGGAAAAGTAAAGGCGGTCGATCATGGGGCTGACAACCCCACCTTACTTCATACCGTAGGTCGAGAATATGTGGAGCACTAAAAGATCCATTCTCCATCTTCAGCCAATCATGTTGCAGAGATAGTTCACTTTCCGAAACTAAACAAATTTCAGCCAATCACATTTCGTAAACAGATTATACTTGCTCATCCCACGCCCACTAGAGTTAATAGAACGTTATATCAAACTTATAGAAATAAATAATAATAATAATAATAATAATAATAATAATAATAATAATAATAACCGAAAGGTCCTGAGCCTGTCCCATCTGTCCACGGTTGGTGGAACTGCGTCCACCTAAGTGACGGCAGTGTGGTCAGGATTGCGCGCCATCTGACCACGAACGGGGTCTTTCTAGACCAAGTGCCCATCACGTCTTTATTCACGTGACTCCCCAGTTTGCCTCATGACGCTGGGTGGACGCCGAAAAGTGGGACTTCATCCGGGAATTGAACCCGGGACCACGCGGACATGAGTTCAACGCTCTAACCACTAGAATGGAGCCCCTTTTACATAAATAGATATTTGAGTGAATTGATGTTCTATAACATATAAAAGTGATTACTTTAATAACGAAAATGATAAAACAAAATCACACAGACATTATTTATTGTCATTCATATTATTAATATAGAGAGAAAAGTACAGGAGAACTTGAAACTCACTCTTTCTTGACTGTGAAATTTAAATGGAGACTTTGTGAAATAATTATCAAGATGTAACGGTGTTTCACTCGTAGAAGGCCCCGCGTTATTGTTCACTACAGACGTAAAATATAGCCCTAAACGTAACTGTGACAGTACATACCTTGAGAATAGTCCAACGTATCAGAATACACGAAATTTTGGAAGTAGCCGCTTTTTTACTCAACTGTACCTGGCTATCTGGTGCTCCATGTTTGCGAACATTTTAGCGAGCTAGTTGTGGGCTGATATCATCAATTGCAGCGGTAGTGCTCTTTTCAGTTGCTGAATTATTCATAGTTTGTTTCTACATACGCCTACCTTTTCCTTCAACAGATAAGAGGAAGCCTGAAGGATTGAGATCTGGAGAGCTTAGTGACCATAGCCCTTTAGCAATAACGCGATCTTCGAAGAAACTGCTGTACAAATGCCACAATTTCTTTTAGACGTGTTAGAGGTCACTACGTTTTGCTGGAAGTACGACATTGTAACTCAATACCATTCAGAAGCGTGCCAACGATGCTGCACGTTTGAACTGAGAGGGAACACGAAACACTCAGCAACTGAAAGAGAGTTATTTGATGTAAATGACGACATTAGCAACATTCAGCGCATTCTTATCCAAGAATTGCATAGGTTGTCTAGAATTAGAATGACCTTTTGCTGTAGTAGTAAGTGTTTCTATTTTAAAAGCTTTCTTGTTGTCGAGAAACTATAGTAAATGGACGTATTTCAAGCGTTTAATATTGTCATTTATCATCCACTATGTTTAGCCGCAGTCCATACAACTCCGGATGATTGTGATGGTCAATCAGCCTTAGTTTGCAACACTGGATAGCAAGTAATATTTTTGAGTTTCGCCTCAATTGTAGATTTCACGCGTGCAATAAGTTAACGTAGTGTTATTTGCCACAATACAACTTTATGTTGAATCAGCAGCACTGCTTATCTTATGTTGCACACTATATGACACGCTTTCCCCCTCCCCATATGTGTCTCCTACCAATTTGATTCCTCTTCCACTATTGGTTCCCTTATTATCAAGGGTGGTCAACACCCTGTATATTTAATACGTAGAATAATATAATTATAACAACTGACTTGTCTTCTCATTTTTATCGTATGTGTCAGTCCTATGGAAACATGCTTATCGTTGTTAATGCGTAGAGTGGAAGAGTTACACATTGTACAGTTCTTGTGGTTTAGCAGTGTGTGTGTGTCCTCTCAAGCAATTTAAGAAGGCAGGAAATGGTGACCTTCATATCATGCTGAGAAACAGTAAAAGCAAACAGTTGGATTAGGTGACACTTCCTGCTTCGGAGGGATAAAAAAACAAAACACATAAATCCAATTTCTTTTGTGTATAAGTTGTGACTTGCATCCTAATCAACCCGGGGTCTACTTATTTACCTGGGATCCGAATCATAAGCACCACTTCTTGGATTTTTAAAATTAACTCAAAAAGTATATACGTCGAGTCCAGAAACCAAGGGGTGCAAGTGCCATTGACGAATTCAAAAAAAAAGTTCAAGGTAATCTTTTGATTATAACCCAAAATATAGGTGACATAAAATTGTCATATTTTGTGCATGGACACTTTAAGGTCCAAGGTTTCTTTGTACAAAATATGACAATTTTCTGTCACATATATTTTGGGTTATATATAAAAGATTACCTCTTACTTCTTTTATTAGTCAATGTCCCTTATACCCTTATACCAGTTTACTTATATTTTGGACAGTAAGAAAGTTCGCTCTTTACAGACAGAAATATATACGTAATCATTAAAGTCTCTTGACATGTACAAGACATACGACTTCAAGACGAAGACATATTTACAGACCTGTTCCCAGCGAACGTACCACTGTCAATCACATTTGACGTTGGATGAACATTCTTTCATATTGATGGAAGAAAGAAAAGTTATTGGTTAATGACGCACCTGAAGGTTTCTAAGACTAAAGATATTCCTACTTCACACTATACAGAATGTATTTGCCTGTCTCTGTCGTGTTTGTCTCCTTTTATATGCCAATTGTTGAGTATTCGGATATATTCTGTCCCTGTCAACTTCCATTTCTAGATAATCAAGTATAAAAAGTTCATTCTTGTTACTTTTTCTTCTCTTACTTCAGTTCTAAACTAATTAAATTCCAATATTTGGGAAGCTTCCTTATCAGGCATAAATTACAAGTTCAACTGTTGTCCACATGTTCACGGCGTAATGTACAAATTGTTAGTAGGCCTACCTGTATTTTATATAACCTGCATTTTATGTATTTTTTTTTTATTTTATTTATCTTGTTTTATGTATATATTGTGCTATGTATAATCTGAAGCTCTGAGTATTTTGTATTATATATAATATAGTTTCTATCCAGAGTTTATGTACTATCTATGTATATGTTTTGATGTACAATAAACAACTCAATGTACAATAAACGTGTACGTAAATAAACTATAAATAAATATCTTACAACACAGCGTTCATCGTTGTTTCCTCTTGCTACAACTTCACATAGAATTTCAGATTCCGAATTGTTTTTCACTAGTGTTCTTGAGATTGTACTTATTAACGTCTTGATTCATAATTTAATTTATTGTCATAAATTATCAACGCTTTTCTATTGTTCAAACGTAGTTTTGAATCAATTTCTGCATATGCATTAAAGAAAATTGTATTAATTTTTTAATAGATATATAACTTAACTCCTAACAACCACCAAGAAACTACAAACAATATATCCAACTGGCATGGTTCAGTGGCAGAATCTTGAAAGAAATGTTCCAGGATAAATATTGACTGATTTCTTTGTTAATTAAAAGTACTATTCCGTGTTGATCTCTATCTAAACCTTTTTTTCACACGCCTTTTTCAATGTTAAATCTTGAGCATTTCGCCCTACTATTTGCACTACGTCACACGCAAGAAACCTCCCACTTTACCCGTAAAACCCGTGAATCCATAGTTGTTGTAATATACACTATCACTCCTCCTTATGAAAGCTACGACAGAAACATTAGCAATTTTATATTCACTCGTTAGAAGAAACATGCAATCCGCTATTTCTTCTGAAAATAATTTGAACTGTACAGCGCGTCATTAAAAACTCGTCTTGACGATATTGGTCTCTTCCACAGAAAGAAAAAGACAAGGTGCTGTCACAAACCTAGACAACATGTACCGTGTACAATAAAATGTGTAGAGTTCAAAGGATATCGGACCTTTATACCTCAAAGTATTTAGAATACTATTGTCGAAAACAAGCTTTGTAAATTTCAACCCTGTAGTGGCATGTTGTTAATAATAAACAAATATGCCAACAGGTACAAGTGACATTATTGAATAATTAAAAAAAATCGAGGTAATCGTTTATATATAACCCAAAATATATATGACCAAAACCAGGGTTCGAAGTGGACCGGAGCAAACCGGAACAGCTATCTGGAACCTTGCTGTTCCGTCTCGTCAATATAGTGATCATATATAAAATACTACAGTAGTATGTTAACAAAGGTATAGCGTTCCTTTTCGTGAAATTTTCCATTTCCTGTGGCCTGCACAAAATTGTCATATTTTGTACAAATAAACCTTGGGCCTAAATTTGTCCATGGACAAAATATGACAATTTTCTGCCGCACACATTTCAGATTGGGCGTTCATAAAGTCCTGCAGGAGAGTAAAATTCTATAAGTTGAAAACGATTACGTTTATTAACAAAAAATGTTGTATGTACGCAATGTTTAAAGTTTTATTTCTGCTTGTTGAAGTTCATCGCCAAACTTTCAGTTGAGCACCATTCACATCCAAACACTTTTGCAGTCTTTTTGGGAAACCGAGAATTGCGTGCTGATGGTGCTCGTTTGGGATATTCAGAATCACATCACTTATTTTGTTCTTCAGATCGTCCAGATTAGCTGGTTTCTGTGAATACACCTCGGTCGATCTTTACATGTCCCAACAGCCAGTAATCGTAAGGTGTAAGTCTGGTGAACTTGCAGGCCAAGGTCTTAACGAACAATTTCAACAGAGATGGATTGGCTGAAGAAGACCCACACCTTGGCCTGCAGGATCACCAGACACTAAAGATTGCTTTAGTGTCTTTAGAGGTACTGAGAGTCAGTCAATTTTTATTTTAGCTTATGTGTGTCTATTTAAGTAAATAACGCCTCTCTTCATACAAAAATGCCTATTCTCAGAGTTTTCATTAAATCAGTTGGAGTTATTCAATGATGGGCTGTTTTGCTTTTAAAAGTTTCCTTGGATTCCAAGAAATTGAACATAATTTCTGCCTTGTGCAAAGTGTATATCTATGAACGTATTTTGTATGTCTATTAAAGAGCGAATAAAGAAAATATTTTTTCCTATCCTCAGTCAAATTACGAGTATTGTCTATTTCTGGCTTGTATTTGTCAATTTTTCATATCGCTTTTCTCCTTTGTAGTTCCTTCCTACATAATTAACAAAAAAGCTCTTTTTATGGGTAGGCACAGACTATTCACTTTCTTCTTCACTAAACAAGATTTTAAAATTTATGAAAGTTTCATGAGAAATAAAGGAAATGTCTTTATTATTGAGGCATTATTTGATTTTCTGTTACGTCAAATAAGAAAGAAAAACGTTCTCTCCTTCCTTGAGTATGTAAACGTTCAATTTATACGTGTATTTGTGTCAAGAAGTGATCATACTATCATCATACTTTCCAACCAACCAACCCGCATTCTTTTACTCGTATTTTTTTTACCTTTCTTTTTTTTTCTATCATTTCCAAACAAGAAAAAAAAAGTGATCTACCAACACTTCCCAGTCATGGTCGTAGAAGGTGCTGTCCTCTAGCGGCGATTTTAATAACTAGATTTGTAAACAGCGACTCAGCGAATGAGTGAAAAAAAAGAGAGTAAAAGAAAGAAGAACGGATGGCCTAGCAGCGGGCGGAGAGAGCGCGCGGATGGAAAAGCGAGCGACCGTCAATGCACTCACTCACTCACTGGGAGGGAGGCGCTGTAAGAGACGGGAGTTTAGATACGGCCGACGGATACAGCCAAGCAACGCCACGCACCACAAGGGAGAAAGATTGGCCATGACCTTGCAGAATTGATTTACTTTTTTTTTCTTGTCTCCCTCTTTCCCCTCCCACGTTTCTCACCGTCTCTCTCTCTTTTCTTCTTCTTCCAGCCATTCGAAATGTTTACTGTAATCTTTCTTTGTGTCCAAGTTTCTGCCAGGGCGTAGGAGTTTCTATGAATAGACTATTCCAGCTGTTCTGGACGATTATGTTATTTATTCAGTTCATCCATAAAAGCAAAGAAAAGCATTTTAATGCATTTACTGACAATTATGAATTTATATTTCATCAAATTGATCAACTGCCGTGGTTCTTCCTTTACGACCGCCTAAGGCGCTACGATTCGGAAGGGCGCAAATTTTAACTAATAGGTATAATAACTTTGTATTTTACAGGCTTTAATTTAAAATTATAGAATTATGATTGTGTTAATACATAAACATTGACGTAAACGAAGGTAACTACAAACGATATATAAATGAATACGTTGAATTTATTTTTGGACTTTTTAAACCATCTTTTTTAGTTTAAAAATTAGTGTCAGCGTATTGATTTATATATCGTTCGTATTAAGCCTTTAATATATTAAGAAACAGTGATAGAATGGACCAACAAAACATAGTTAGCATAGCTGTTAAAATATTTAAAAAGTATATATTTATAAATAGTTACTACCGGTACGTGGCACATGAATTCACACTTCTTAGCCTCTATCTGATTTGTTGTGTATTTGATAATTTACTGGCCAAAATAATTTTTATTTCATCGCCGAAACTACAGGATTAGCCCCAATCCGGTGCCAAAATTTGTTAACTAATGCTGCTCATAAAGCTACAAATTCAGCACTATCAACTTGTTATCTCGATTTTTAACCATAAGTTTTAACCCAAAACATGGAATTATTTGATATAAAGGTGTCACACGATTTTCCTGACAATGTTGCAAACTATTTTAGCTACAACAACGAAAAATTGTGAAGAAATGTTGGCTCAAAGTACTAGGTTTTCTCTAAGTGTCAACTCAATATTTCAATTTTAACTACATTTTTATTTTTAAAAAAGTCAAAAGAACTTTATATAAAAACGACTCTGTTGAAACTACTATCTGCACCTATAAAATTACTTGTTTTGGATATGAAAATTATATTTACAATACTTGACACGTAGAACACGCAATAAAACACGGGTTTCAGTTGGCTACTAACCCAAATCGCACACAAAACAATCAACGCAAGCTTGCATGTAAATCAGCCCTTAGTCGTGTCCTTTGCGATTTGGTCTAGTAGCCAATAGGAATAAACGGCACCGTTTCCTAATTGGCTTATAGAAAAGAATCGCAAACGAAGCACGCGGACAGCGCGTTCACGGAAAGGTATCCTTTGTTTACGAGTCATAGATAAAAAAATATAGATACAGTACTATTTTCTAATTTTCTTAATTTCTTTTATGCCACCTGGTGTCAGTAACCCGAACTAGGAATGAAGTAATAGGCCTACTACCAACCCATACTAGAGATAAGGTATATTGTATGTACGTTCTCTCTGGCCATAAGCAATTGAATTGAACTGAATTTTTATTTGTAGTACTTTTGAGCTACAAGAGTTCGTTAATTTTTGTGCTTGTATCTAAGAGTGTCGCAAAACTTTGAATCCTGCTAATGTCAGATATGAAACGCGGTGAAACATAATTTTGGTGTACCTTCTGTTTATGATTTGTATAACATAACACAAATAATTTGTCTATTTGTAAGCAAAAGTAAAAAGAATATTTCTTTACATGTGATGAAAACGGAAAAGTGCAAACAGTGATTGAGCATGATAAACTAACAACAAAAGAAGATTTATTGGCACAAAAAAAGACATAAAAGTATCTTAGCCTAGTGGGGAGGAAAATATAAGTGTATTTACAACAACAGTGAATAACATTGAATTCTAATATCGCATTGCGCGGTGACCTCACTTGCAAGCATCGAGCTCTACGTAATGATACTGAAGTGACTGCTTAGTGTCGAAAGATAGACGTCAGGGCAAATATTTAAACTCATTTGTCCACTTCCAGTCTAATCGAATGTGGACCAAATTTTCAGTTCTAACTCAGTTTTATGTGCTTCTTATTGATGTGCGGCTCGTTTTTTTTTTTTTTAAATTTAAGTCTTAATGTCTGAGTTATTCATTTAATAATATACTGTACTCTGCATATAACAGAAAATACTGCAAATAATATTAACGTTTTTCGCAAGAATTAAGATGCAAATAAAAAACGGTCCGCACAGTGAAATCAAGCGTAAGAAACTGCGTTAGAACCGAAAATTTGGTCCATATTGGTTTAGACTGGAAGTGGACAAACGAGATTGTGTCATTTCCGCTCCGTGGCTTCATATATTCTTGAAAATTTCAATGGCAGCAGTCAGTCCAATATCGCTTTTAGATAGAGGTTGCAAGTTCTTGCACCATCATAGAAATAACATTGGGTATGGAAATCCAAGAAGTTCCAGCAAATACCTGTAGATGGCCCGATACTAGCGACGCTAGCGATTGATGGTGATAAAAATCAACAGTAGCTGTAATCGGAAAAGTAAGTAGCAATTTGTCACAGCACTTCAGATTACATTTCGCTTATCACAATCATAAGCATTCGAAGTAACTTAAATTTGTTAATAAAAAATAATTAAAGCAACTTTTTAAATACATACTTTTCTTAAACAAATCGTAGTAAAAAGAAAAATAATAAATTTGTTTATGTATAACTAAAAATAAAAGCATGAGGCACGCTCTCATATACAGTCACTTTATAACTTCTTCAATTGGTGCGCCCCGTGCTTTTCTTTTTAGCTATGCATAAGCAAAATTACTTTTACTTTTTAGTATGATTTGTTTAAGAAAAGTATGCATTTATTTTCGAGTTATTTTGGTGTTCGGATATAATTTCTCAAGCTTATGCTTTGTGACCCAAATCCTAAAGTGTTCTGCAACCAGTCAAAACCAGTTATCGTTGCAGGCTAGTATTTATTTTAGGATAATGAAGTCCGTATTTAAAAAAAAAAAATTAAAATATGCTTTAAATATATAAATTTATAGAAATATATGTAAGTAACAATGGAATATTTCACCCGACTTACGTCACTGTGCAAAATTTCATCATTGTATGACTTCGGAAAATGAGTTAAATTAACGTTGCAAGATTTGAGGACACCACGAACCAATTCGAACTGAAGAAAACATTGTAATAACAAACCTGCAAATATAACTCAAGTGCACGTCCACCATAACGAGCTATGCGCTTGTCCTAACTGCTTGGAAAGTACATATCTTCCAGTGATGTCACACGCTACTCAGCCAATAAAAACTAGAACACAGGAATGTGCTACCTGTTATTTTATACATCTTGGACAAAACAGGATATTGAGCAGTGAGGAAAAAAAAAAGGGAAATCATATTAATGTACTAGAAAAATCAACAAAATGAAATATATACTTTCATAATACAGTTACGAGATGAATTTCAAGATTAATATGCTTGATCCCTAGTTGGTACGAATTCTATGTTAAATAGTATTGAATTAAATTAATTATTTTTATTGTGAATGTACGGTATATCGTGTTGGACATTGTGACGTCTATGGTTTAGGTATGAATGCCACCGAGAAACCTTTATTTATCTTCACAGAGCCTGTAATATTTCTTTTTAAAGGAAAATAAGTAAGAAACCCATGCTCCTTGATCTAACTATTATTAACGCTCCATCACGTACTAGTAAAAATACAAGCAATAATAAAAGCACGAAAATACTACTATTTAATATAGTTTTTAAATAATGTATGTTGTTATTTCGCAGAATTGTCAATGCCTCTGAGAATTCAATATGTTTCTGATCATTTAAACTTTCACCAGTTGCAAAAGTCGTATTGACGCGAGATCAGTAAATCTCAGTGAGTAATAACTGTTTACTAATAAACTGTTCCGTAATCATGAAATCATCTTCACTTTAATAAGTCAATATATTTTTTTCCTTAAGCAGGTATATACCTTCACCATGTCCAAATTAGTGTACATAATTAAAATTTCATTTCACAAAGCTGTAGGTTTGGTGCTTTTACTATTTTTTTGTGACCTTACTGTTGTTTTTTTTTTTACATTGACGTAGTTTTGGCTAACCTCTATTTATAATTGAAGGCCTATTTTCATGGCTAATTGTTCGTAATTGAACTATATATGACTCATACATAATCAATCAGTTACTATTTGTTCTGAATTTATTCCTTCACTTTAATTTTCACTCATAATTTAAACTGTTCATAAACATTATTCTTACTTACCACAAGTACTGTAAATGGACTGTGAAGGTTATGGATATAAAAGTGAATCATGGGATAGTATAACTCATTATTTTAAAGTGTTTTGATAAAGAAAATCTGTAATTATAGAAAAAAAATTTATACGAGGGTCGAACAGAAAGTAAGAAAACAAAGTAACTTCGAAACCTCTTATATTGAAATGTACAAGGGAAATATTACAAGGGCTCGGTAGAAAAACGGCTTACATTTCTGTATGCTATGTAAGCTAACAGGTCTTTGTTTCATTTCATTGATTCAAGCTATTTTTATGTACATTGTTTAATACTTGCCATAAGTTTTTTTTTTTAAATTTATTCCTTTGCAGTACATTGTCTATGCATTTCTTTAATATTTTCTTTGTTTTGAAATTTAGCTATTTCTTAATTTAGTGCAATGTTTGTTATAGTAGTACGAGAAATTTCATAACCTTCTATTTAGGGCTCGACGAAGTACACTCGTAATACTAAGGCTGCCTTTTCATGTACGCGCGAGCTTTGCTTGTAATTTCTATTTGCTACACAACCATATCACAAGCGAAGCAAGCGGCTAGAGTGTCCCTAATACGACTACAAAGAAAGACTATTTAGGTCTCCAAGTTTTAAACCTACATTTCCTATCACTGATTCTCTCTGAGTCTTCTTCCATATATTAGATCATCTCTTTTTGAATCTTCCGTTAGCAATATATTTACGCTGCCTTTTCGTGAGTATTGTATCCACGAGAATTATTTTTAAAAATCGACGAATAACATTTACATCTTAACCAATTAAGTACATTTTGAGATAGTTTAATCCACTAAGAAAAGCATTTTTTTTTCGTTAATAACCTACTCCAGTTAGTCTATCAAAAGAATCTCGCAATATAGCAATGACTCAGAGATCAAAGAAATATTTATATAAAAGAGCTAAACGAAAATTAAAGTATTGTTTATATCATAAAAAAATATTTTTTTTACAACGTTTTAACAACTGTATAGGCATTGTCCTGGCGTAGGCGATCAGCTACGAGCGACGCAAGATATGTAGCAATGCGGTATTTATGTTCAACGTGGGCGACGCGAGCGAACTCTATTTTATGTAGAACTTCGTCTTTTTCTAATAGCGAACTGCCATGGATCTAAATACGGGAGACGGATCTACTTCTAGCGACCCGAAATTGAAGCTAGCACAAGCCATGAGTACCTGACAGATGTAATTGATTTAAAATACAACTGAATATCACGTTCCGTACAATAACATATTTAAAATATTCCAATCTTCCTTCTCTCTCTCTTTCTTAGCTAGATCTTCATCCATTCCTTGCTTCTACACACCCAACCAATAAGACGCAAGTAAATTCACCAGGCAAGATTAATCGAAAAACGGCGTCAAGTTGACTCAGCTTAATAGTATTGGACAAGTCAATCCGCCTACCGTATTTATATCCATGGCGAACTGCAAGCGACTAGAACCATTGGAACAAAAATTGACTTCGCTTCGCGTTCCTTTGTTGCCGTAACGCACGACGTTTGTTTCATTCGTTCGCAACTAATCGCACACGCAAGGCAATGCCTTATGGATATCTCGCATTCTCGTAATTGTATTGTTTTTTTCTGAATTGTAGAGTTTTGATGTGTGATATATGTAGCCACCAGAAACCAAGAGATGCAAGTGACATAGACGAATAAAAAAAGTTCCAGGTAATTCCTCCACATACTATAAAACCCCATCCATGGTCACTCATTCACTCACTCACTCACTGACTCACTTATCAAAATTCTCAGGCCAAACTACTGAAGCTAGAAACAGCAAATTTAGTATGAAGGTGTTTGACCAAGAGTAGGTAATAACAGGAAAAATCCGACATTTTGAAAAAGTCACTATCTTGGATCCAAAATGGCCGCCAGACCAATTGTTGTATAGGATACATAGGCTAAACCACTGGGGATACTGTAGCAGAATTTGGTATGAAGGTAAATTTGAAATTTTTACTAGTAAATTACGAAAATATTACCAATGTCTCCATAGACGCCATCTTAGATCCAAAATGGCGGACCCCAAAATCCATTTTCCACACCATTTGAGCTAGAGATGCGTAATTTGGCACAAATGTGTATTATGACGAGTAGTTTAGGACAATATTAACAATATTTTGGAAAAGTCGCCATCTTGGATCCAAAATGTCCGCTAAACCTATTCTTATATAGAGTGCTTAGCCTAAACCACTGGAGCAAGAAACACCAAATTTGGTATGAAGATACATCATCACTAGTAGATTAAGAAAATGTTCCGAAATGTATCCAAAGACGCCATCTTAGATCCAAAATGGGGGATCCCAGAATTCATTTTCCAAACCGTTTGAGCTAGAGATACGAAATTTGGCATAAAGGTGTATTATCACGAGTAGTTTAGGAAAATAATACAACAGTTTGAGAAAGTCGCCATCTTGGATTCAAAATGGTCGTCCAAAAACAATTTTCCACACCGTTCAAGCTGTAGAAATGAAATTTGATTTGAAGGTGTACCGTCACGAGCAGGTCACGATAATATAAGAAAACGTTGAATCCAAAATGGCCACCCCAAATCTCATTTCTCAAACCACTGAAGCTAGAGAAACAAAATTTGGTATGAAGGTGTACGAGTACCATCACGAGTATGTTACAATAAATGGGACAAATCTCCCTTATGGGGACAGATCAGCACCATGGGGGTGCAGTCCCACAGAGAGTCCGATTACGATAAAGGGGGCGCATCATCCAAAATTCCCAAAGTTGGGGGCGCAGCCCGAAGCATGAAGCAAATCCAGTCTTTTATTTATAACCCCAAATATATGTAACACAGCATTGTCATATTTTGTATATGGACATATTAAGGCCCTATATGACCGTTTTATGTCATATATTTTGAATTATTTATATAAAATATTGCCTCCAACATTTTTCATTCGTCACTTGTATGCCTCAGCTTCTGGACTCCTTCTATAAGCTGACAGTCTGTGCTTTGTGAATTTAGATGACTTGTAAAGAAGCAGGATATTCTTAATTCGATATGTACATGGATGTATTTGAAGGAAGTGCGGTCCTCCCCCCAAATTAAGATTATTTTCTTTAAAATTACCTAGAACACCTTTCTACCCCTACTGAAACCAATTTCTAGACACGTGCCTGGATATATGTATGTTATTATCAATTCATCATTTTTTTATTTTTTTTTTTAATGTATAGCCGATCATTTTCAAATTAGTGTACCAAGTTTCATGGTATTTGTTTCCGAGCTCGCTCAGACGTAGTGTCTTTAACGTGTATCCTATAATCTTTTTGACGTGGGCGCAAGATTAACGTAGGTATTTTTTTTTTAAGTTAGGCAAATAGCTCATCTCATCATCACGTCGAGTTCAAGAAAAACATTATAAGGTAAATACATTTTCTTAACTAATTGTGTTCCTTTTTTTTTCTTTATTTTTACTGAATTTCTTTTACTGCGGTTTACTTCTTTAAGATTTTTTTAAAACTATATCATATTTAGTAATTGTTATTTTCTCTGATTCCATGGTTCTTAATATTTTTTTTCAATCACTGATTTTCATCATTCCTGTTGCCATCATTGTTTTTCCTCTTCCTTGTTCAAAAATTTATTTTCGACTGCTCATATAGACAGAAAATAAACACATTAGAAGACTCCCTAGTACAGTTGCGGAAAAAAGTATTGCGGTAATAACATTTAGTGCTTTTATTCAAACTTAAATGTATCGGCCAGACTCTAAGTTGTGCCATGACATGTCTGAGAGGCTTCAAGCGACAGGATAAGGCCATATAGATGCTTATCTAGGCCATAAATATACATTAAATAAAAAATTAAAAGCAATGGTCCCGGAATACATTTTTTCCGTGACTGTACCATTCCTATGTATTAACTATTTATGTACACAATTCAATTGCTAGCAAGTTTTAAAGTAATCTTAAAACAATACTTTTTTTATTTAAGTAACAAATTGACACTAAAACGAGATACAGAATAAGAACTCTGGATAGCTAAATGCTATAGCTCGCTCGCTTTTTGTGCACATGTTAGGAGCCAAAGTATCCTGGGGTGGGGGTGGGGTGAAGTCCATTGAA
>JAGDQP010001465.1:85945-105419 GCA_022664845.1 Lepisma saccharinum
ATATATATATATATATATATATATATATATATATATATATATATATGTGTGTGTGTGTGTGTGTGTGTGTATGTGTATCCTAATGAACTGCCAAGCCTCAAGCCTCCTGATTGTTTCCTGTATTTTGTAAATCAATTTACGTTTTCAAAAATATGAAATTAATAAAATATATATATATTATGAAATTAATCTCCTAACATAGATTTTGGTTGTAATAAAACAATTATTGGTACCAAGTTCGTGGATTTGATTTACATGACCTGACGAAAGGCTTGACAATAATATTAGGACTAACAACGAAAGACAATATCATGTGAAACTTGTCGACCATTCACAACAAATCGTAATTAAAAAACAATTCTGCTAATGTCTAAAATTTAATTATGTACTAACTGAATTTTATTATTCGTGTGATGTATTCTAGAATTAATGTACATTTATTATATTTGAAGTAGGTTATCGTATGCAGTACAGAAGCTACATTTATGCAAATTAGTAGAAGATATAATTGCATTATAATTTACGATGTTCAGTTTATAATGAAGCAGCTTATATTAAGAAAAAGAAAAGAATTAAAATAGATAAACAAATTATTCTATCATTCGTAATATTCATTGTTAAATTATTTTGATAATTATTTCAATATTCTTAATCCCTTATGGTTACTGGTCAGGTATTTTCCAGTTCATTGGTATTTTTATTTATCGTGTTTATTATATCCAGAAGAATAATCAAAATAATTTCAATCTTTATTGGTTTGGAAAGATGCTTCTAATAAATATTTTAATAATAGAAAATTTCATTCACAAAAGAGGAATACAGGAGTTAATTTTACTCATAACATTTTGCTAATTTTTCACGTTACAAACATAATAGACATAAAAATACCCATTATATAAGTTTGGGTAGTTTAGTTTTGTTCAGGAAACATCGGTATTTCTTCTTTATTATATTACTTAGCGTTACTATTTTATACTTTACCTTTGAAGTGTGAAAGAATTCTCTCATTTATATTTTGCTAAATAGTTGTAGAGAGAAAAACATATTTAAATGAGAGTAAGTTACGAAAACGTAGATAGATATTACATTACAACAGAAACCATAGAATAACACATGATTTCAAATCGTTAATTTTTACTTCACAAAATGAAAGGAATAAAGATTGTGACAGATATATATATTCCCTCAAGCTCTTATAAATATTTTTTTTATAAAATTTTATCAACTACAGTTTATGGTACTTATAAATACTGTACATTTGATTCGACCTTCTCAGATTTCTTATCTGTTTTTAACTAAGTTTACAGCACAAAAACAAAGTGGATGGTCACTTTCAATAGAATGATGTGTAATTTTATACTGTGAAAAAAATGTTATATTCAGACCAAAATATATTCATTAAAGAGTTATTTCGTTATATCTATTGTATAACTTTTGTTGACTCCAAAAGCCAAAGGATACAAGTGACATTTACGAATAAAAACGTTCGAAGTAATCTTTTATATATAACCCGAAATATATGCGACACAACATTTATATTTTGTACATGGGCATATTAAAGTCCAACGTTTCTTTGGGCAAAATATGACAATTTTGTGCCACATATATATTTTTTGTCACTGACCCGCCGTAGCTCAATGGTAGAGAGTTGACGTAGCATTCGGGAGGTCGTGAGTTCGATCCCAGCGGCCGACCATCCTGACAGGTTTCTCCAGGCTTTGTCCTCAGTTACACCAGGGCAAATGCCGGGATGGCACCTTCAACATAGGCCCTATCCGACACCTTCCCGAATCCTTTCCCCCTCCCCTATCCTAGTCTGGACATTAGATGTTTAAAAACCATAAATAAAATTCAAATTCAAATTCTCATTGAGGTCGTAGGATCAATTTTTACCATGGAAAATGCTAAGCAAGTGAGAAGCACCTGTCAGGTTTAAAGTCAAAGTTTTCAGACCATGAGGAATCCATGGCTTATCTCTGTCTGGCTTTAAGTTACTGAGGGACGTTACAGGAAACAAGGACAGACAGACAGGATAAACTGTATGGCTTCCCCATATGCATACAGGGGGCGCTAATAGACTTCATACATAGTGTTACCAGATAAAATGCATCAAATAATTATCTATTTAGCACATAAATTTGCATCAATAAGGCAGAAAATGTACTTTAGTGGGGAAAAAGAAGTTTCCCATCGTTGCTCCTACGAATGACATACTACCTACTCCAGAATAGTTTATACCTTACCGTTATCGGTTAAGACAGATACAGGAAAAAAGAGCGACACCCTAAAGGGACAGCTAATGAAATACCTTTGTATAAAATCAAGCTGTGTTATAGTAGTAATTAGAATAATGTATATATCAACATAACATAAGTCGTATGACACCTTTTTGTTTCAATTAAATAATGAATACTACCTTTATGAAAAATAAAAAAAAGATACGGAAACCTCATAATTGAAGTTATCCTTTATTTTTCCTCATTTACGCTAAATTAATTACAGCGTCCTTTTATTAATGGAGGTTGCCAATTCTGCATTGTGATCATGTTTATTTTCTCATTAAACATTAAACAACATTCTCAGTACCTAAGAAACGCAATTACCCTTAATTCCAAATAAAGACGGGAAAACAGGGTTATTATTTTACTTAAAATATGTGTTGAACATAGGATAAATACTAGTCGTTCGTTGTACTACGAAAATCAAAATGTTCGAGAGTGACTAATGAAAATCTTATTTGATTATTTGAATAAACATTTTATCTTCTTTGCAGAGTTAACTGGCAACATTGGTTTCTGCTTTTTCTTCAATAAATATTCTGTGAGTGTTTTCGAATACCTTGAATGTTTCTCTTGTTCCTGTTATTAGAGGTGTTATTAGCGTTTTGTTCTTCAAGTTTGTTCAGTTATTTTTAAAAACAGGATATTTATGAAAGTATTTTTTCTATCCAAAACACTAGCGAGTAACATGTGAAGTGTTGGTAAATATCTAGTAAGATTTGGTTTGGTGATTCCATCCAGCTCTACGTAATGATACTGGAATGTATGCTTAGTGTCAAAAGATAGGCGCAAGAGCAAAATTTTAAACTTGTTTGTCCACTTGCAGTCTAATCCAATGTGGACCAAACTTTCAATTCTAACTGTTTTATGTGCTTCTTATCGCTGTGCGGTCCATTTTTTAAAACTCAAGTCTTAATTTCTGAGTTATTCATGTAATAGTATACCGTATTCTGCATGTAATAGAAAATACTGTAAATAATATTTACGATTGTTGCAAGAATTAAGTCACAAATTAAAAAACAGCCCGCACAGCAATATCAAGCGTAAAATACAGTTAGAACCGAACATTTGGTTCATATTGGTTTAGACAGGAAGTGGATAAACGAGATGAAGTGTCCTCTCCGCTTTCTGGCTTCATATATTCATAAAATTTTCAATGGCAGCAGTCAGGCCAGTATCGCTTTTGCATAGAAGTCATTGGGTGACTAATCTTTACTCAAATACATGATACATATTCTTCTATAAATCTTGAGTATGTTAGAGAAGATTAGCATGCGGTAACCATTTTGGCTCTTTTAACGGGAAAGTAAGTGATGCCATCAATGCTAAAATAAAAGCATTGTCCTTGTATGTGTTATGCTACGTTTCATAGGACGATTGCAATTTTTGTGCAACGTACTGTACCTTCACTCTATTTAGTATCAGGAGATTCCTCTTTCTGGCCATGTCATCACTCATAGAAGAAGGTACATTATACAATAATCAACATACTCAAAACACAATTTCATCCAAAGTTTCTATAATGGATATGGCATTAATGCTAATTGGTCTAATTGTTATGATTAGGTTAGGTAAATATTCTTCAACGTACGATGTGTGCTAGCTATATAGTTGGTCCGAAAAGTATAATACCAACCATATGACTTTGTCAAACTATTGAATGCGGACCAAACTACACAAATAACAAAGACATGTAATGGCAGACATTTAAAAATCGTGTAGTAACTAACTAACTAACTAACTAACTCTATGGCTTATGGAACTCGCAAGTTCATCGCCGCAGTAACAAAGGTTCGCCATTGGATTCTATCCTGGGCAGTATCAAGCCAGTTTTCATCACGAACACCTACTTCTCCAAGATCTCTTCTAATATTGTCCTCCCAACGACGTCTCGGTCTTCCCAATGGCCTCTTTCCATCGGGCCTTCCAACCAGAATAGAATATAATCTTCGTTTTTCCCCCATCCGAGCTACATGCCCTGTCCACCTTAGTCGTCTCGATTTCATTATTTTTACAACATCTGGTGAATCGTACAGTCCGTGGAGTTCTTCATTATGCAGTCTCCTCCACTCTCCAGTCATCTCGTCCCGTTTCGGCCCATATATCTTTCTCAAAACCTTATTTTCAAATACACGTAATTTCTGTTCATCTGCTAGGGTCGTACTCCAATTTTCGCAACCGTAAAGTATTACCGGCAGAATAACCGTTCTGTATATTTTTAATTTCAATTTCAAAAATCGTGTAGTAGATATGTTAATTCTATTTTAGTATATTACAGGAAAGCAAGACACTGCAATATAATTACATGCAAACACTACGTCACCTTGGAACTAGGAGGTACTATGTTCACTTTCGCTACTTTTCAGAAAAAAGCAGTTTTAAAGTTTGAAGTTCCATTTAAAGTCTGTAATATAAATTCATTTCATTTCTAACATTTCTAGCTACTTGGACGTCGTTTTGTTTGGCGGTTGATGCCCTGCAGTGTTAATTACATTTTGTTCAAAAAGTGGACATAGTACCATGTGGTTCCAAGGTGACGACTAAACCACACAAATGTGCAAATAATCCACTTGTCTATAACTCAGATGAGGTTGAAAGCACATGTCAAAGTGCGTGACTCTGCTCCAGACAAAAAGTCCTTTTAAGTGAGTTTAGTATCCGTATAATTAGGCCTATACAGTGGAAACTTCTTAAGTCCATCCTGGAATATGCATAGATTAAACTTGTACAAAATGTCCAAAACTGTATAAAGAAAACACGCATCATAAATTGCTTTTTGTTGCAGGTCTGTCCGACAGTTGTAGAACTAAGTCCTATCTGACACAATTACTATCCCAATAGTTATTAACGATCTAAACGAACTGGTGAGCTTCTAAAAACGGAGTAGTTTTGGGGTAAGATGTGCTCCGGATCACTCCGTTCAACGGATCCCGCCAGGAAGATGGTGTTATTTGTTAAGTCCCTTAAGAGTCTTGAAAAAGCATATTGTGACAAGTTTACGGCATTTTCATCGTGGATTTAGCACAATGCACCACATACAAACACTGAATGAAGTTATGGAAAGGAGTAATGAATATGAACTTCCACTGTGTTTGGAATTCATAGATTTTGAAAAAGCTTTCGATTCGGTCTCCTTGGCAGCAGTACTTGAACATCAAGGCATCGAAAATGCATACATCAAGCTACTGCGAAACATTTATTCGACTGCCACATCTGTCATTAGACTACATCAAGAAAGTGAAAATTTTTAAGTTGGGAAAGGGGTAAGGCAAGGAGATCCAATTTCTCCAAAACTGTTTTCTGCGGTCCTGGAAAGAGTGTTCCAAAATTTAAACTGGGATGAAGTTGGAATTAAAATTAATGGCGAATATCTTCATCACCTAAGGTTCGCTAATGATATAGTCCTGTTTGCTTCAAGTGCAGAAGAACTACAAACCAGAATGGAGGAACTGAGTAATGAGAGTTCGAAAATAGGCCTTAAAATGAATTTAAGTTAAACAAAAGACATATACAATCAACATGCAGCAAAGAGGGAGAGACAATAGGCATAGTTGATGTTGACCTAGGCCAGCTCAAAACATCGAATGCCAAGTTGACTGATGAAGTAAATAGAAGATGTAAAATGGCGTAGAGTTTGTTTGAAAGACTATACTTTATTTTCAAAAGCAAACTACCAGTGTGTCTGAAGCGTTAAGTTTATAATCAAGAGTATATATATATATATATATGTGTCTTACCTGTGATGATGTACGGCTGTGAAACTTGGACATTGAATGCGCAAACGACTCAAAGATTGAGAGTCACACAAAAAGCAATGGAGAGATGGATGCTAGGAATAACCAGGAGGGACAGGAAGACAAGTGCATGGATTCGCGCACAATCAAAGGTAGAGGATGTAATCAAGACTGCGAAGAAGATGAAGTGGAGATGGGCCGGTCACATAGCTAGACGAACAGATGGAAGGTGGACGACAAATGTACTACAGTGGATTCCTAGAGAAAAGAAACGATCGAGACGACGTCCAAATGTAAGATGGGTTGATGAAATCAAGCGTTTTTCAGGAGCTACATGGATGAGGATAGTTGCAGACCGATATATGTGGAAAAAAAAGGGGGAGACCTTCATCCAGCAGTGGATAGAAAACGGCTGAATATGATGATGACGATGATATATATCTTTCTATAGTTTCTGATATGAAAAATTTCCTAAAGTTTTGCACGCATTAATGAGACTCAATGCGCACCTCGCCATAAACAAAGAAATTAGTATATGATTTGGTGATAATTTGAAAAATAAATAAATAAACGAAATAGTAAGTTCCAAATTCCTAATAAATCAACCTTGAAACGTGAGCTAAAAAAAAAAAAAAATAGGAGGCTAATCAAGATCATATATATCCTGAACAATGCAGCATTTATATAAATCCTGTGGAAACCTGTCACGTCAGGTGCGTATTAGCAACTGATCGAAGACAAATTTCGGTACCCAAATTTCAATTTGAGAGAGGAATATCTCGTCAATAACAAAATTTTCGAAGATTTAAAGCAAGTAGTAATTCGAATCAGGGCATCCCAAAAGCGAAAAACCGAGACATGTTCCTTGCAGTTAGTGTGTGTCCCTACTTTGGTCATATACAATAAATATATTGACAGGAAATAAGGTCTGTGAAAATGATGATCGAAATACTTTTTTTTTAAAAGAATTATATCAGTTGCGCCCATTCACAGAAATGTTAATGAATTGATGACGTCAATTAGAAGATCTCGTGCCATCAAACAATTAATAATATGTATGAAAACAAAGAAATTCGAGCGTATAGCTGTAAAGGCCCGTTACTAGCGATTGAAGGTAATGGGAAATCCAGAGCAGTCAATTTAGAGAAAAAAATAATTTATCAGGAAAATTCACAGTTCTTCAGATTGTGTCCCTTATCTGCCAAACATTCGAAGCAGTATAGATTTGTTAAAAATATTAAAAGAATGTAAGTCATATAAATCTTCAATAAGCGACTAACATAACGAGCATCGCGCTTATGATAAGCTGCTTAAAACCACAGTGTCTTCCAAGTGACGTCACATATCATTGAACCAATTAGGAATAAAGAACGAGAATGGGCTACCTGATATTTATATTTCTTGAATTTATATTATATAAGGATATTGCTGAGTTCCTGCGGTGAATACTGAACTGAATCTATACTGAGCAGGAGAAAGTAATACATTCAAATTAATAACTAGAAGATTACCGTAATTAAGTTGACAAACCCATGATTAGAATTAGATGTATGTTCAGTCTCAAAGAGAGTCACAATTTCAGCATTCGAAAACCTCTGAAGCGGCGTCCATTTTTTATTTAGTGCTTGTCGAGAACAATGTTTTGGTGAATTCAATTCAAACAGGCTTCAATTTCTGTAATTATAAATAAGTAAATATTAAATGTATTAATGATGCGTAAGCACCATTTTTATTACTTTTACTGGAAGCGATTCAATAATAATAATAATGATGTACTAAAATATATAATTTAGCGTCACGTATTGTGTTGGTTCCCCTACAATTTAAATGATATTGACTGTGGGAATTTACATAATTCATGACGAAATATCATTACGAACAAAACATAACTCTTATCTGGTTACTGTTGATGTTTCTCTGGTACCTGTTCTTTTTTTCACGTTGTTATTTTTGATAAATATTCACTTGTGCAAAAAATATATTTTAAGTTACCTTTGGCAAAAAAAAAAAAAAAAAATGTTTTTGCAACTGTACATGTAACCTGCATGTTTACATTCGGTACAAGCATGTAAGAGTTGTCTCTTTTTTGGTTGATTTGAAAAAACCTAAAGAAATTAGGCGAGACGTCGTCTTTAATAAATTTTGCATATTGTCAAATTGCATTTTTATAGCTTTCATAATAATTATGTAATATTACTGTTTTATTAAAATTGCTACCTGTTCGTAACAGAAACGCCATTCTGGAACATTTTTTTTCTTGGGGCTACTTTTACGCATGTCATCGGATTGACAAGTTATCATAATTACTTGAATTTTAAAGGAATCACACAGTTTGCAAAATTTGAGTACATCAGAAACCAGAAACCTTAATACACGCAAAAGTCTTGTTTATATATTAGGTATACAAAGCTCCAAAAATTATGCTGTTTCTGAACCAACATCTTTGCAATACCAGAAATGATTCCATTTGCACAAAAAATATAGTGAATAACCAATTGAACGGATTGGTGTAAAACGGGGGGTAACTTCACTGGTTGCCAGTTTTCACTTTTGGATGGACCTACATTAAAATAAGTTGCTCTTTGCATTGGCGCAGAAAAGGGGAATTCTCATCTTACTCAAGACCTATACGGGGCTTGTTATGGAGAAATCCCCCTGATATTATTGGTACAGATGTTTTTAAAACTGAAGAAATCTCCTTTTCGCACCAAACCCTTTCAATTAGGCCTACATCTTAACAAACGCGTTTTATTCCCTCATTTTAATTTATGTGCGTTCTTATTAGAGATAGGTGGATCATAATCCTGAAATAACCGAGAACCGGATCGTAAAGGAACCGGTTCTGAAGGAACCCCGTATCCGATTCCAGAATTCGGATCCGAGTACCCGGTTCCAAGAACTGGTAATTTGGGTCCTCGGTTCCAAGATTTGGATCCGGATACCTGGTTTTAATATTATCCGTATCGTTAGGAACCGGGTAATCTGGTTCGGATCTATGTTCCCATCCTTAATCTATATAATATACAGGGTGTAACGGGATACGAATGAGGTGAATTTTTGACACCAACACAAGAAAGAAGTTATTTGTTGAATTCCGTTTCATTTTCGGGGCACAAGGGTAATAAACGAGGAACTCAAAATCGATCCTTACAATGTTAAATCAAAAGAATACTTCACGATACACTGTAAATTATGCTTTTGGGTTTTGAGTTTTATCAATAGCGCAGATATTGGAAGTTAAAATCTGATGTTATCATCTGGTCAATGTTGCCTACCTGGTACAAAGTTGCGTGATTTTCAAGGATACTACGTCGCCCCTTCGGATTATTGAATATTTGGTGTTCTCTGGTGATTGTACATGTATATGCCAGAGACAGAATCAGTGTTGCAAACTGAATAAGTAAAATGTTAAAATCGATATTTTTTAACGTTTCAAACTCTATATTATCCATAGTTTGCCACACTGCATTCTGTGTTTTACTTATGATGTTTATTATCACTAGGAAAATACCAAATATATGCAATAAACCGAGGTAGTGATATTTGAAAAATAATATTTCAGGTTGCCCACCAAATGACAATATTTTAGCTCCTAATATCTACCATATTGGTGGTACAAATCAATTCCTAAAAATGTAATTTTACCTTAATGTACGTTTATCACATCGCGAAATAGTATTTTTATTTGCCACTGTTAAAAGTTGATTTTAAGCAGGAAATTAGAGACCTTGAATCTCGAAAAATGATGAGGAATTCGTCAAATGATAAACATAACTTATGTCTTTTTTTAGTGTCAGAAATTCACGTGTGAAAATTGTCAACCGAATTCTTGTTTCACTCTTGTATATCCTTCCTTGTATACTGTACCTGAGGCACACTACTTTACTTGGCTTTGAACTTCATGTAACTTTGAAATGTCGACTCCAGAAACCAAATGATACAAGTGACAATTACGAATAAAGTAAGTTCGAGGTAATCTTTTATATATAACCCGAAATATGTGACACAAAATTGGCATATTTTATACAAAAAAAAACAAAAAAACTTTAACCTGAATGTAGCGATGTACAAAATATGTCAATGCTGTCACATATAATTCGGGTTATAGTTCAAATGATTAAACTCACTTCCGAAAATTCCAAGGTTTCTTGTCAACATCAAAGAATGGCAAAGAAGCGCCTCAAATGGGCACAAGGACATCAACTTCTGATGATTGGGAGAAAATATGTTTCAGATGTGGGTCATATTTCACCGTTTGTTGAATGTTTATGATAATGGGCGACGTCAACCTAAGGAGACGTTCCAATTGGAATGTGTAAAATAAACTGTGAAGAAACCAATCTCAGTTTGGTTTTGGAGTGTGTCTTCGGCCCTAGAAAGCTTCCTATAATAGAGAAAACAATGCAGCTTGACCGATAACCGTTCTTCAAGAGAAGCTATTGCAGCCTAGTTTGGTGACGACCCCTCCATCTTTATGCATAATGGAGCACCGCGCCACAAGTTTTAAAATGTCAAAAAAATCATCAAGGACAGTACTTCCGTAGCCGGACAACAGTCTCGACATGAACCCCACTGGAGCTTCATGAACGAAATATTGAAGAAGAAATATATTTAAGCCAGACATCAGTTGATCGAGGAAATGAATAATTAATGGGTTAACAATGATGACTTTAACAAAACTCAACTTCAACAAACAAAACTAAACTTGAACGTAGTTTTCCACAAAGCCAAATGCATTATATAAGTTGGTGGATCATCATACTATTAACTACCATATGTATGTAATTTTGTTCATTTCTACTAAAATAAAAAAGAATATTAAGAACAACATCAAATGCAATCAACAAATCCTATTCGTATATTTTTAGTAGGCGGACACATCAGCAAGTCCACAAGACCAAAAAGACGCTACAATGTTGAGTCGTGTACTAAGCAGTACTTATTTCTTGGCTTTTAAACCAAAGCTAAAAAAATAAAAATAAAAGTAACTTTTAAAAAAGTACACTAAATATGTGTATATAAATTAATGAATAAGGCATTATTAACACAAGTACAGCTTCTTCCTCAATATAGAAAGCATGCCAAAAAAGAAACAAAGTGTCGATCGCTTCCTGGGCTAATAATATGGTTGAGGTTGTAAATAATCTTGAGTTTGTCTTCGGTGGAGTTGAAAGAAGTTTTTCTTGCTCTAATGTTCTTCTTTTTTTTTGTCCTGTCATGAATATACAAGTCTCCTCGTTGCTAAATTCAATAGCCTCGACTAACATGGATCAAGAAAAAGCAAAAAAGCGCAGCACGAATTTAAGTAATAGCCGGAAAGTCATTGCAGATTTACTTCACCATAATTAAAACAATTTTGCAATGAAAAGAAACTATAAAAATCCATACTGGCTTTATATATATATCACACAATTATTTCATCACAATACAAAGCATAAATTACGATCGCCTGTATTTTTTTTTTGTCTTTTTCGTATGCAGAAGGAAATTGACTAAAGAGTATCGCAAAATTAGACCCGAGTATGGTTGAACTAAACTCATATGTTCGTGACCTGTAATGGGAGCGATTACATCTCTAATCTCAAATAATCGAATCGAAGTTCAGATTTAATACAATATTTTTTAGATTCGGTTAGTTCAGAAATGATCTCAGTCTAAAGCATTTACCAATGCTTGCCGTGTGGTATAACATATAATAAATATGTGCAGTAGCAACTAATTATATCGATCCCAAAAGCCAAGGAATATAATCAAAGTTAGAGGCAATCTTTTATATACAACCCGAAATATATGTAACACAAAATTGTCATATTTTGTACATGGACACTTTACGGTCCAAGGTTTCTTTGTACGAAATATGACAGTTTTGTGTCACATTTATTTCGGGTTATATATATATAAAAGATTACCCCATTTTTTTTTCATTCGTCAATGTCACTTGTACCCCTTGGATTCTGGATTTCTCATATACGATCACCAAAGACAGACCACCAGTAAAAATAAACTAGTCACTATATTGCAGACTTATTTTTAAAACTGATAAAATCATCTCCAAAACTTACATTCAATCCATGTATGAACATGACATTGCATATTATGTTCTTGTGGACAAAGGTATCTTCATAATAGAGTCAGATTCCATTAGTAATTGGCATAAATAACTTCTGTATCATTACACTGTCATTTTGAGGAGTACAACTAATTTATAAAAACATTATTCAGAACCTGTATATAAATCCTTTACGAATATTATATTAATTTTTCGAAGTCCTTAGTAACTGTACTAGAAACAAATACAATCCTTCTTCATCTTCTAATTATTAGCCTTGTTACCAGCTTCAACCTTTGTTCAGAGCACTGGTCATTCACGTTGTTTTACTAATATTTCACAACACACACATTCAGCCTGTAGTCCTACGTCATACTACGAGGATTTTTGTTTACGACAGTAGATTGTGCTGGTTTTAGATTTGGAATATAGATTAACGATAAACACAGATTTCGCTAACTCAATTTTTTTAACTTATATTTAGCTGGAATATGAAACTATATTAAAGCTTATTAATTGATGCACAAACCAGCCAGGACACCGAGGCAGGATACCTATATTTATTATTATTATATTTGTAATCTAGGGTTAGGTTAGAACTGAGTTTCTCAACCTGGGGGTCGCGAGTTGTGTGCAAGGGGATCGCCGGACGTGTGAATTAAATAGGCTCCTGAAGGCAAAGTGAAACAAAACTGTTTATTATAAACAAGAAAAGTACTTTTGGTGGTCGCCGGCCAGAAGACATGGTAAAAGGGGGGTCGCGGCATAAAAAAGGTTTAGAAACGCTGGATGAGGTTCGGTTCTTTTCCTTTCATTATGCGTGACGTAACACTTTTCTACTTCGCCGCAACGCTGATAGGTGGTCTGCAACGGGTTTCAAATATTCCATGCTGTAGGCAGTAGTTTCTTTCAGTGCCCATTGCTCAAATCCCGTGTTAATCCACCATGGATGTAAATACGGTAGACGGATTGAGTGGCCCAATACAATTAAGATGGGTCAACTTGACGCCGGTTTTCGATTAATCTTGCCAGGTGAATAGGGATTTACTTGCGTCTTATAGGTTGGCCTATGCCTGGGTGTGTGGAAGCAGAGAATGGATGAAGATCTAGCTAAGGAAGAGAGGAGGAAGATATTTTAAATATGGTACGGAACGTGATGTTCAGTTGTTTTTTTAATCAATTCCACCTGCCAGGTACTCATAACTTATGCTGGCTTCAATTTCGGGTCGCTAGAAGTAGATCCGTCTCCCGTATTTAGATTCATGTTAATCCACGAGTCATAGTTAAGAAAATAATTATAAATAGCCAAGTCAAGTAGACTCAATATATCCTTTATTTTGCCTGCCACCTGGTGTCAGTACAGCCGAAGTACAAATGAAATTTGTCCAACCGAACTGAACTAGTACGCTGTAATGTGGGCATTTTCAATTTCTTACAGAGCAAGAATTAAGTATGACATCTTAAAATGAGAGATGATAATTAAACAACAAACAAACAAAGAAAACAGTATATCTATGATAATCATAAGTCAGTTGAAGTATGATATTAGACACGTAGACTCTGTGCTTTTCTCGGTTTTTAAAAATAATGGAGATTTGAAGTGTACGAACTATGACGAACCAGCTAAGAAGAACCAGTTCGTCTAAAAGAGTTCAGTTAAAAGATTCTACAGAAGCTGTTATTGTACTGTACATTGTACAATCAGTGGTGTTGATCATATATTAAGTTAAAAAGCAATACAGTCGATAGAAGAATTGAGGACGGCTGCATTTCAGATAGCTCCCTGTGATCGGCCAACGATGAAGATAACAAA
Organism: Lepisma saccharinum; assembly: GCA_022664845.1. Classification (NCBI taxonomy): domain Eukaryota; kingdom Metazoa; phylum Arthropoda; class Insecta; order Zygentoma; family Lepismatidae; genus Lepisma; species Lepisma saccharinum. Next base: position 99,821 of record JAGDQP010001465.1, read on the forward strand.
AACACAACAACGATTATAGGCTATGTTGCCAGTTTCCACTATGTACTTGAAACAGTTCACTGAAACTTCGTAATAGTAGTTCAAGTTTTTGAAGTTTGAGGACTATTTCCTTGATGTTGTTGTTTTATTTAGGTCTGTTTTTTATGTAAAAGGAAAAAAAAGAAAATAATTAAAGTTTCTTAATTTTGACTTTGACCTGTTTGTGTGATAATATACGTTATGTTGTGAGGTTGAGATAATAATGACCATTGTCATTGTTTATTTGATACATTTGCTTTGTCTCGACTGCAAAACCGGTGCTTGTGATGTTTCATTCCATTTCTCTATTATGTCAGGCTTGTTGCACATGCTTTGTACGTTGCAAATTACAGGATGGTCTCACTATAACGTCTGTATTTCATTCTCCATCACCTTTGTATTTGCTTCACAGTTTATTTCTAGTAGACTGAATTTGTTGTTTGCTTTCACACATGTATATATTTTTTTTGATGATTGTCTTCTAAACGTATGGACAAAATATTAGAGCTCGTGTCCAGTGCTCTAATGTGTAACTGAGAAAATTTCGAAAGAAAAAAAAACAACGTAAAATATTATAATTATAGTCAAAATTGTGGTTGATCTAATGCAGAACAATACCGTTTAATTTCCTGCTGTTCATATAACGTCTTGTCAGGTTACAGCCAGAAAACCGTGAAAATTTGTAATTATTTGAACATAACCTATTTCGCTGAAATTTATGAAGACATTAAAATTATTCATTGTACACAGTAAAAAAAAATGTTTTCTTAAAATTGAAAAAAAAAAAGTTCTTATCTGTACACCGCAAAACAATTTTCTCAGAAATGAGATACCACCAGTATTCTAATTTTTAATTGGAAACTATGATTTCTCATTTCAAAGAGATTCTCGGTGTACAATTGCTGAACGATTTTCTTGAAATGATCCATTTCTGACATAATGTCTACCAACACTTTTTTTTTTGTTTGTAGAATCTGCTAAATAATTTTGTAGATCCAAGGATCCAGGTCTCTCTCTCTTGGTTGGCTGGTTATCACTCTTGTGTTTACTACAAGCAATCCTGCGTTTGATTCCCGGTGGAGGCTCCAGGGTTTTCTGTTTTGAATGTTATTGATGGCTTTTAGGCATCTATGACTCAGGTCGCAGTAGAGTAAGGGAAAGTATGCGGGTAGGACTCGACTAGGGCCTACATTTAAGGTACAATACCAGCATTTTCCTGGTGTGACTGAGCAAGAACCCTGGTTTCCGTGGCAACCAGAATGTGATATAGAACTTAAAAGGATCCATTTGAACGAAATCTATCTGAAAGCGCCAATGTTCGTGTTGTAGTACTATGAACTTTTTTGTCTAGTTAAGTCAGTGAGCGTCAACACATGTCCCAAATTCTACGTTGTTTGAAACGTATCAACAATTGAAGAGTAATGTGAGAGTGTAAATTCACATAGTGAAAAATGTGACATAAAACCTCATGTGTGGTAACGGTCGTTGCCTTATAAATAATCAAAGAATGTTTGACCCAATTCCTAGTGAAGACATTAAGCGTAGATACTGGGTTCGAAGTATACTTTAAACTGTATAAGTTCCGTCCTTAGAACGTCATCTCTATCCCATGAAAAACAATGGCAAAGCATCATCAGTTCACATTCCCCATGCACTATTAGGCCCCATGTACTCCGGACAGAGTAGCAAGCATCAAACATCATCACCAATTTTCTTTTTTTCAGTTAAAACCGTTCCAAAATGTTTTTAAAATTGAATTCCTATTTACGACACCTGGATTTTTTTTTAATGACTGTTTCTCATTGATCATATTGTTATCCAGTGTACGCTTTATAGATAGAGAAGATACAAGGATGCTGCGTAACATCTTATTACAACACATCCGTTTAGTGTCATGTGTTTGTTGCTATCTAATGCTATCCATTGTCAATCTTACGTGTTGAACAATGGGAAACTATCAATACGAGAGCATTGACAAACACATCTTGATTTGGCAAATTAAAGACCTATTGAATATTGCTTCATTTAACACTGCATTTAATTGTAAAAGCTGTTTTAAAAACCATAAAGAACGGTTGTAATCAACAAAACAATGTCCTGTTACAAATGGGCGTAAATAATGATCTTCTACATTATTGCACGCTTTTCGTTTGTTTTTTTCCGTTCTGCTTCTTCGTCCTCTTTTTTTTTATTCATGTTTTCGTGGGAATTCTGGTTGGAAGTATGGTCGAGAGTGTTGCGATATGATATGGTAGACGAAGCGAAGTGACATGCTCATAAGGCTAGAAAGAATATTAATGTTTATAGCAGTCGATTGTTTTATGTATGATTCTTGCTTTACAGCATGGTTGCAGATTCTCTTTTGTCATTGTTAGCATAAGACAACTGAGAAGAGCACTGCGTAAATCGATTTTGAAAAATACAGTTGTTTTGATGACACAATCACTAACGTGTATCCGTTTGCTCTTGCAGTATATCTGCAGAGTATTTTTTTAAAAAGGATGGTTACATCTCTCAAAGGAAGAAACTGTCTTGAAAATAAAGAAGTCTTTAGCCAACAGTAATCATTGAGAATTATTCCTTTTTTTTTGAGTAAATCAACCTTGAAGACAGTAACAAAGGATGAGAGTCTCTATAATACCAATATTTATCCTTACTAGACTTGAAAATAAACGTGTGTTACTAATACATTTCTTAACATGTCAAAATATAACCAAAAATGTCAACTGGCTTAGCTTGAATTTCCGAAACATTTAACATCTCACACTTTTTTTTTTAAGTTTCTTTCTTTGGAATATACCTTAATTCTGTTACAAATTTATTTACAGTTTCAAAGACACGTATTTATACAAAAATTATATTTCAATACAATAAAATGTCGTAGGTCTGAGAAAGTCTTTATGGAGGAGGTGAGAAATGCTTCGCAAAAAAATTATAAAGAAAAAGATCCAAACTAACTAGACAGTGTTACCATAATAAAATGAAAATTGTATTTGATATTTAAAGGATGAAGGCCTATATAAGTATTTGAATTTGAACCCCACAACACGCTAAAACAAAAAAATTATGCTAACAAAGGTTTTAATATGTAGCCAAAAGTAGTTCCCAAAATTTGTGTTTTGTATTATTTTATACTTTTTGCAAAATAGTAAAATACTCGAGACGTTACAAGTTTCGTGATACGTATTTACAATAAATTTAGCAATTAGTTTCTACTTAACATTCGTACGCAAAATTAAAACAAAAATGCTTCCTTAGTCTTGGGGCTCGTTGCTGCTAAGAAAAATGGATTTGTCTCCTTCTTCGACTTCCTTAAGGATTGTGTACTGTTTGACTGAAAATGTCATGGACACTTTGAGAAGTTCCCTTGGGAGATATTTCTTGTTCTCACTCCAAGAGCTCTCTGACATGAAAGTATATTTACAGTGACAATTCCCACATTTAAAAATGGTTTCAAAACAGGTAGATATTTTCGAAACCGAAATTTGAGAGAAAATTAATAACTAACTCGTTAGAATAGTTAGTAGCGTTTTAAAAAAACTTGTTTTTAAATCCTAATCTTAAAACATTAGGTTGGAAATTGAAAATGATTGTTTGAACTGACATAGCAAAACAATTTCATGATTGCATATTCAATTTCAATTTGAATATCTAATGTTGAATTCGAGTTTAACAATAATTTGTGTGAATGTGGCTTGGAGGGGGAGATGATGTGTACTGTGCATTTTATTGATACTGAAACTTTTGAAACACGAAAGTTGTTTAAGTTATTACCAGAATTATAATCGTTAATTCTTTGCATATAATAGGTACGAATTTTTATCCATGCTGCTCTTGAACATAATAGTTGAGAAAAGTAATTATTTTATTTTATTTGTTTTTATTAATTTTCGAAATCGTAATTATTCGTGTTTCGTGTGAGATTATCTTCTGAACTGAGTTTCTTTAATAAATTTAAACTAAGAATGATTTTAAAAAATAGTGCTAAACACAGTTTTAGATAAAAAAAAAGTTTTTGTTCAAACGGTGGTTTCCCCTTGTTTATAGCTAAACTTTGATTTTTGTTAATTTAAAATCAAATAAATGTTTTAATATCCGTTATTTTAATGAATGACCCACTTTGTTCAAAAATCTAATGATTAATTTTGTAAAATGAATGTTTTATGTTTATTCAAAACTTTACTTGCTTTCGGTTTTCTATCAAATTTCGGTTTCTGGTCATTTCGAAACTTTGTTTTTTTTTTTGCTGGGAACTTTGGGTAACATTATTTGTTTTAAATGTAAGACTTAATTATTATGTTATTTTTCTAAGAAATTTTGATTCCTGTGTATTGAACAAAAAAAAAAAATCAATTCGGAAAAAGAAACCAAAAAGTGTGTTATAACATAAAGTAGAAACCTTAATTTAAAAAATACACACATAAAAAATATGTAAAAGGAGATTCTGTCATTTAAATATGGTGATAGTCGATCGTGTTTTCTTTATATATAAAAAAAAGTCGTCTTCACGTATTACACCCAACACATCTGTATTTGAGGAAATAATTTCAAATAAACTATTAAATGCATCTACATATATTGTCTCTGTGCAATTTTTCTCTTTTAGATGTACAGTTGCGTTAGTACATATCTTTCCTTTCTCATGCACGATTCACACTGAAATCCAGTCTAAAGAATGTATCAGTATCTTAAAAGAGAACATGAAATTTTTTTTTAACTTATTTAAACGTTTACTTGTTTTTAAGACAATAGAATAACATGAAGTACTTTGTCTAAAGTCATCTTTTCTTTTTTTAAGTTTATTTTTATTTTTATGAGAGTAAAGACAATATTACCGTTTTCGAAATTAAACAAGATAAAACTTAAGGAGCTCTCAAGGAGAAGTGACTAGAAATATAAAGGATATTTGCATTTTATCTGAGAAATATAATTGCCAGTAACCATGTTTCCCAGTTAAAATCAAATGCTTTTTAAATCTTATCACTTATTCCCATAGAGCTGTAACTATTATCTAGCATTCTGTTCAAAACTGTAGCTTGTAAAACTTAAAAAAAAAGTTGGTCCTAGGTAAGAACCTTAAGGAACTCCTGAAGAGGTAACGCATGAGACTTCACAATCAACATCACAGCCTAATTTTGGCAACATGGCACATAAGATTCCGTTTTTTAACGACCAGCTGCTACTTACAAGCATGGGGAACAAAGTACTGAGTCCCTTAGACCCTCTTTTACCCCTTTTTTTGCTTACTAAGTATTCATTTCTCTATGTCAAGTCGTGCAAGATTTGAGAGTTGGTACACGAGTTTTGGAAATACATAAAGTAAAGGAAGGTCCTTTGTAGTCGTTAAAGCCACAAAAACTTGACGATGTTTGTCAGAGACCAGCCAACGCGCCGAACGAAACGAAGTCGTTTTCGTTGGCGCGGAGGTTGGTTCGTTAGTCGAGGGAGGGAACTGGCTGCACTGCAACTGGGGAAGTGTCTGTCTTTTGAGATGTTTGGGGCTTTCACTGGTCTGCTCCACCAATTCAACGCATCAGACACTGCTGCCAACTGCTACGCACAAAAGTTGCTAGGAAAAAAA
>JAGDQP010001466.1:0-10785 GCA_022664845.1 Lepisma saccharinum
CCTGTTGTTTGATAGAACGTAGTCAATTTCGTTTTTGGTCCCATTTGGGCCTTTCCATGTCCACTTCCTCTGGGGCGGTTTCTTGAAAAATGTATTGGAAATAGACAGTCTGTTGGCTTCGGAGAATTCCACTAACTTCTCTCCTCTCTTGTTTCTTTTGCCAAATCCAAAGTTTCCCACTTTCGTGTCACTGCTCTGCTTGGTTCCTACTTTCGCATTGAAGTCTCCCATTACAATTTTGTAATGCGATTTGCTAGTATCCAAAATCTTCTGTATCTCCTCGTATAGGTCTTCGACTTCCTCCTCCGGGTGCGAGGTTGTTGGAGCATACACTTGTATAATTTCCATACTGTATCTCTTGTTAATCTTTATTACTACCCGTGCGATTCTATCTGAAATTCCTTCAATTTCTGTGATCCGTGACTTCAGGTCTTTATTAATTATAAAGCCAACGCCTGTCGCTTTTCCAGTTTCTGTTTCTTTGAAGTAGAACGTGTGCCCTGACGGTAGTTCCAACTGTTCTACATTCTTCCTCCACACTTCTGATAATCCTATGATGTCCCACTTAATCCTCTTAAGTTCATTCTGCAGTTCTTCTAATTTGTCCTCTCCTGCAAGTGACTGACAGTTGAGGGTCGCCACGTATAGGTCCGTTCGAGTTGCCGTGTCGTTATCCTGGCAGTCTACAGTCCAAACCCGGGCATTTTGACCCTCTGACTTCCTGCACGACTGACCGCTACCGTTGCCAGCTGCATTCCGTCCTCCGGGTAATGAGGGTCCTCCGAGGCTGTTTCCTTGCTTGTACCATCATATGTAAAGAAAGGAGGGGTGCTGACATTTGACTCACCACGCTGTCAGCTAATGCGGGTTGGTGAGCAGCCCATCCATGTTCGTTGTGTGTGTGTGTGTTACCGGCAAAGTTTTAAATCCGGCGTTCTAAAGAATGCCTAGGTAATGTATAGAATGCCTAAAATCAAACGTCAAAGTATGAAATGATTGATATTTTATACATTGCCTAGGCATTGTATACTTTGCTGTATTGTCTGCCGGCAAAGTATATAATACGCCTAATCCCGCCATTTTTTTCCCACCACGACTGTTTGCGGTGGCATTCGGGCCTTTGTTTAATGATTGCGAAGCACGTGAGTGCCGTACAGGTCAATAATTATCGCAAGACAACGTATTTTTTGTACGACGTTCAAGTTAGCAAAAGTTAGTCGACGGCGCGACGATGTGAAAAAGGCTTAAGACGACCATGAAGAAGGAACCACGGGATTACTGGCTGCTGAAACACTATGACGTAATGATGGTCGAGAATAAGACTAAGTTGATCTATCCTGTTAAAGAAGGTACGAGTGCTATTCAATTTTACGGCGCGGACTCCGAGCTATTTGACATACTCCATAAGGTCCATTTGGCTATTGGTCATGGAGGACGGGACAGGGTGTTGCAAGAACTTTCATCCAAGTATAAGAACATTACCCGTCATGATATTGAGCTGTACATACACCTTTGTGAGCCTTGCCAGAAGAAGGAAAAAGGTGTTGTGGTCAAGCCAATGGTTTTTTTCGGAATTCAATTCCCGTTGTCAGATCGATCGCATCGATTTTCAGTCCCATCCTGATAGAGAGTACAAGTTTATAATGGTCTACCAAGATCATCTCACTAAGTTTGTAGTTCTCAGGGCTCTGAAATCAAAGAGAGCGGAAGAAGTAGCCTACAACCTCATCGACATATTTACGTTGCTTGGTGCTCCAACGATTCTACAGTCCGATAACGGCAGGGAATTTGCAAACAGTGTAGTAAGCAGCCTAAAGGAGTATTGGCCCACCTTGAACATCGTCCATGGTAAGCCGCGCCACTCACAAAGTCAGGGGAGCGTCGAAAGAGCAAATCAGGACATTGAAAATATGCTGTGTGCTTGGATGCAAGATGAAAAAACTAGCTGCTGGAGTGAGGGACTGCGGTTTGTCCAACTTATGAAAAACAGAGCTTTTCATTCTGGGATTAATACGAAGCTCTGTTCAGCTGCAAAGCTAGAGTAGGTCGTCCCTGCCTGAAGACGTTTTACAAGACGTAGAGACTGAGGAAGAGCTGGAAAAAATAATAGAGAACGTACAAACAACACAACAATAGGAAGAAAGACGAGACGAATCAATGCAGAGGCACAGCTCCCTGCAGAAGACATAGATGAGAATGCAATACATGATGGAGGAAACCAAAACAGTGATGATGCCATGGTTATCGAAGAGCCATGGTTAACCAAGTTATCGAAGATGCCATGGTTAACCATTTCCGTGGTTACCGAAAATCCTTCTTTTTCTGAAATCTGTTGCGTCTGCTTAAAAGGAACCAGCGGTGCTCATACATGTCAAAAGTGTGGCCGAAACGTTCATACCATCTGTGGACATTCTCCTAAAGACGATGACGGCGACGAAGTAGAAGGTTATGGGGTTAGCATTTTGTGCAATGTTTGCTTCAATATTGAGAAACCTATCCAAAGTAAAATGGAATCGAAATTAAACCTTGAGATTCAGGCTAAAAAAAATGAAAAGGGATTCTGACAAAAAAATTCCTCCTGTACCTTTGGGTGCCACTGTGCGAGTTCCGATTTGTTCGACAAAGCGCGGGCTGACTCACGCAATCTGTTGGCAGTTGTTATGAACGTTACGGAAGATGGTTTTTACCGACTTGGAACTGCAGAAGGAATCTTGAAGCAACTCTACGCAAGATCAGAATTCACCGTATGTCCAAAGAACTTAATGAGAATTGAAGACGTTCCTGACCACGAAATACCTCTCCGATCTGCAGCTACTTCTCAGTCCACAGGAAGGTCCAAGGATTCGTCAGATGTATATGCAAGACGAAATGCCAAAATATGAAGTGCCTTTGTGTGTAAAAGAAAATTAAGTGCAATTCAAAATGTCACTCTAGCCTTCCCTGCTGCAACAAGTAGGTCAGGCCAGTTCTGCTTTGTGTTCTACCGGTAACAATATTCTGTTCGCATTCTTCTTTAAGTCGTGAAATGTATGAGCAAGATCAAATTGCCAAAATGTAAGGTGTTTTTGTGTGAAGAAGAAATGTGAGTACTTACTGTAACAAGTACTTCAATCTCAGTTCTGCTTTTATTGTTTTCCGGTAAGAATATCCTGTGCTTTATTTCGTAGTTCTGTTCTTTCAGTTTCAAATGCGTATTAATTAATAAAGGCTTCTCATCTTGTGCCCTTTTAACACTTTGCGTAAATGGTACTGGTCATTCTGTATAATGCCTAGGAATTGTATAGAATGCCTAGGAAAAGTATGTAACATTTTCACAGAAAACTTATATTTCATAGTTTGCCTAAAACCATCAGGCATTCTATACATTACCTAGGCATTCTATAGAATACCGGGATTTCACACTTTGACGAGAACATATATATGTAATTAATTATTATTAAACAGTGTAAAAGATCAATGTTTTCTGTGAATTTGTTTTCCTAAATAGTGTAGAAAGGTAATATGTTCTTATACACTTGCCTCCATGAGGATAACTCAAGGACGGTGTGTCACTGTGTGTATATCAAAGATAAGAATGACATTTACACTTACCGTTATCTTGCCTTAGTTTGGTAATCATTATATTGAATGATGTCATAGAGTTTTGTAGAACTATTTTGCTATGTCGCTTTGTTGTTAATTTTTAATGAATAAAGACTTTTGAAACTCCTTGGTTCGACAACCTATATAGGACCTTGTCCTTTCAGGTGGTATTCGTTTGAAAAAAATACTTTACGTGCGGAAATAAGTTGAAAGCTGCTCAGAGATATTGGTCACATGGACGAAATCAGATTTTCCCACTTTTTTAACGGTTGCTATCAACAATACGACCGAAGCCTCAGCTGAACCTGTTCAATGTTCTTTCCGGTTATGTCGAAAGCGAGGTTGATCCACAAAGTTGAAGGAATTTTAAATTGAGAATGATATTTGAACGGATTAGTTATATAGCAACCTTCCAGGAAGTTAGGGCTCTAAAGTAGATTTCTAGACATTCCAAGCGATAAGATTTCCACTTTGAACTTGATTCATGTTGGAAAATGAATGAGCATGTAACCTATGAGTTACTGTTATTACACTATGATACACTAAGTGTTCAATACGTTGTTGCACCTCCTTTGGACGCCACGACTGCTCCGATACATGTTGGTAATGATGTAACATGTCCTTGAAGGCGTTTCTGAGGACTACTGTAACGCATTTATAGCATCTTGCAATTCATGCAGATTGACAGTTCCACCACATGCCAAAGATTTTTAATTGGATTGAGATTGTGAGAATGAGGTGGCCACTGAAATAATGTACACTCATTATCATCCTGCTGGAACCACTCTGTGACAGGGTGCGGTAAATGATCTCTAATGAAGTTTTAAAATTCTCTGTCATGCAGATGTTCTTATATAGGATTAGAGGTCTCAGTCAAACACAGAAGAACAGTTAACACACACCATAGAACTTCCACCATAGCCTGTAATGAACAAGACGTGCTAACGAAGTTAGAACACTCACTGTCAGTGTGTAGAGTACTTATCATGTGAAAACGTAGCTAACTATTGTATTATTATTATTATTATTATCATTATCATCATACAATATTACTCAATATACTATAACCTACATCCGCTCATTTTTTTGTTGCATCTTCTATTTTCTCAACTGTTTCATTATGTGTGCGAATCCGTCACTAATGTAGAAAGACAATAGTAAAATTAATAGTTCATTATAATAATAAGAATAATAATTTATTAGCGTGCTACGAACAGCACTATGGCCTATACAGAACGGATATAAGTGCTGTATAGTCCATAGTGCTGTTCGTAGCACGTTAATAAATTCTTATTCTTATTATTTAATTTTTATTTTTTATCATTTTTGAAATATATTAAACAATTATTATTCTTGTTTCTTAAATTCAGTTTAACTGGAAAAGATGCACAGCCCTTTTTATTTTTGAATTAACTACCTTTTTTAAAAAATTGTAATAATGGAATTAATTGCAAATGTGTTACTATCATTATTACTTTTTCTTTTTATTATCATTTTGTGTTTTCATCTTTTTTCTTTGTATCTATTTTCGTCATGTATTTGGTTGTCGTTTTGAATTAAATTAGAAATGATTGTATTTTCCCTTATATTATCTGTATTTGTTCTTTTCTATACTCAATCTTGTATTTTAACACATATATTGTTCATTGTGACACCTTTGGCCCTATGGCTGTATTGTCTTTTCCCGTAATAAAGATCACAAAGAAGATTACAAAGTTGTTTGTTATTATTACTATTATTAACATGGAATTTGGAGTAATATTGTTCTCTGTAGCTACTTATGTTCATACTTCCTTTTATCATTCCAGATGTACCAAAGAATGCCACTTTAGACTACAAGTCCAACTCGTCCTGCAGTAGTCCTTCAAAGGGAGATAACCAGAAAAACTCCGATAGGTAAATTTTTATTTCTTTTTTATATTAGCCATTTACGTTAATGGATTCTCTTTCCCTAAGCAACAGCAAGATTTTTTTATGTAATATTAACGTGCCTGTGCCTATTTACAAGCTTTCTTCCATATTCATATAGGGTCATTTCATATTAAAATGAGGAAAGAGGGTTGCCACTACTTGTTTTGATTTTGATGAAACTTGGCAGTGTGATAGAGCCCAACAAGAAACTGAGATCCCCCAAAGATTAAATCGCATAGTTTCGATTTTACAGGGGGTCAAAATTTAGGGGTTAGACGCCATCTTGGACGATTTACTACTCTGCCTCAAGACGGAAAATAATTAATAAAGACCTTGTTTCTGTCTTTACTCTTTTGACATATATCACAAGATTTTACAAACTCCTTCACTGACTCAACCAGGTTTGTCCAAGTATATCTTTTCATTATTTTATGCAATGTTCTATATATATCTGAGTGTCCTCCAGTTAAACTGTCATTATGAAAATATTCCAGCATACTCCTCTGCAGACTATCAGGAATTACCAATTTATAAGGCGAATTCACTGCCCTAGTTTTCTTCAAAAGAAAACCCTTTTCCAAACGAAAAACCTCAATAGTCAAACCCGATTCCAAATCAGAAATAATTTTTATTAAATTAGGATCTTTCCTTTGTATAGCCTGTAAAGGCTCATTCAAAAAGGAAACATTCCAAAAATTTACCATCGCTAAATTCTTCCTCAAGAGCGACAATCCCACCTGAGAATCAACAATGTCGAACTTAAACGGATCATACACCCTGGAGAGAAAATCTGCAACTTTATTTTCGGAAGTCCTTATATGATGAATCTTGAATCGAAAGTTTGACAATTGTTCTACCATTGGTCCATATTTTAACAAGCGTTTTGGATTATGCATAAGTGTAGACATCAAACTCATTTATCAAGTAATGCCGATATCGACAGATAGTTTTGATTAATGAAATAAACTCAATTTCATAGATAGAGCGATGTCTATCAGCTTCTGATAGTTTCTTTGAAAAGAATGGTACTGGCCTAAGGTCACCTTTATCATCTCTTTGAGAAACACATCCACCAATCCCTTTTCCAGATCCGTCGACATTAACAACAAAACGTTTCGAAAGATCTGGTACCTTAAGCACCACATGATCTTCAAATAATCTTTTCAATTCATCCAACGCTAAATCATGTTCTCGACCCCACAAAAAGGGAACTTTTGGGGACCTCAATTCACTAATACAAGCCATAACCTCCTGCAGCCCAGGAATAAACCTGCTGAAATATGTAAAATATTCAGTTAACCTAAGAACACCCTTTCGATTACGCGGAGGTGGTATTTGTCGTACAGCAGAAATCCTTTCACTATCTGAATATGTTCATCATCTACCAAAAACCCCAAGTAAATTAACCTTTTCTTACAAAAGAATGTTTTATCAGGTGCAGTTGTAAGACCACTTCTTAAACGCTCAAGTACCATTTTTATAGCAGCATAATGCTGTTCTTTGTTTTTATTGAATATCAGGATGTCATCAAAATACGTTTTAACACCAAACTTCTCAAGATCTCCTAACAACCTTTCCATAGCCCTTGCTAAAACAGAACTCCCTGTCTTAATTCCTACTGGGACTCTCCGATACCAAAAACACCCTTTCAGAGTCACAATAGTTGTTACATCCCTTGATTCTTCATCTATTTCTAGCTGATTGTAAGCTTTACGGAGGTCTATCTTACTCAACCAAGTGCAACCAGCTAAATTTGTTAAACATTCTTTAACACTAGGACCTGGAAAACTATCATCAATAATTTTATTGTTAACACCAACATAATTTCCAACAATCCTGTATGAACCTTCTCTGTTCTTCACGAGGAAACAACTAGAAGCAAAATCAGAGTGATCTGTTTCCTCCAAAATTCCCTGTTTAACCATATCATCCAAAAGATCATAAAATATTTTTCTTTTGTTCAATGGAATATTGAAAGGTTTTTCCTTATAAGGTTTCTTATCCTTTAAATAAATCTTACATTTATAACCCTTAAGGCATCCTACCTTATTCGTAAGAACATCAGAATATTCATCCCTAATAGCCTGAACAAAAGTTTTAACCTCAGGGTCACTATCGCTCCAATCGTCCGAGTCAACTACTTTCTGATTCGTAATATCTTCACAGAAATTATTTTCCAACTCGATGTCATCACTCTTCTTGTCACTATCATGTTCACCAAAATCCTTATTTTCCGATTCACCACATCCATCGTTGACTTTATTCTTCATCTCGTAAAAACGTTCTGAAAATCCATCATCAAAGTCGGACGACCACTCCGTGTTATACTTCCCTTCCAAACCAGGTAACGCAACCTTTCCTACCCTCTCTTTCTTATCTCTTCTAGTCTTCCTTGTCCGCTGAACCTTTGGTTTCAATGTTTTATTGGGAAAATTGTTTTAGTTAATTGGGAAGCACCAATGTTCCCAGCATCTAAATCACTTTTGTTGTTTAGAACTTGTTCCCCTGCAGGTAAATCCAATTGAAGTTGTTCCTTTGTAAGTTCATCTAAGTCCGGAACAAAATTTTCTCCACATCGTCCAAACTTAAGTCACACTGCACTTCAACATCCTTAATTTTTTCAGTTTCTAAACAACGTCGTTGTTTCAATCTGTTAGATTCAGTTTTCAATACGTGAAACAAAACTGCACTAAATTTCGACGACGAAGACAAAGACGACGAACAATCATTTAAACCACCAATCAATAAATTAGTGGAACCTGAATCGGAAATCCATCTCAATCCTACTTTCTTCTTACCATCCCGCAGAAACAAACGATCATGAACAAAATCCAGATGTCCTTGGATTAATTTCAAATATGGAATTCCCAAGACGCAAGCGCAAGGCAACCCATCTACTATTCTGAGTTCAGCAATGACCGCTTCTCCCGCAACATTCACTTTTAAGTTCACCACCTGATCAGAAAAAAAAGTTCACTAAATGCGGGTCGAATGCTAACTTCATCCACTTTACGAATCCTGTCTCGATGTAAGTTCAAAGAGTCAACAAAACTTTTCGATACCAAGTTAAAACTGCACCCAGAATCCATACAGAGCGACTGCATACTGTTTTGCACCCATCCATTCACGAAAGCAGCAACCTTTCCTTCAATCACAGATGGAATTCTTTGCATTGACCCTGTGTTTGACCCTGCTGTTAAAATTTTGTTTTGCCTAGGGTATTTATCAAAAATATTTTGATCAGATTTATTTTTAATTACATTATTAGTACCTCTGATTTGATCACGATTATATCTAATTTTATTTTCACGAATATGCTGTAGTTCATTCTGCTCACTTGACATAAAACAACTTCTAGATCTTTCAAAATCAGTTTCTTTATGTCCCTTCGAAAACCTATCAGTTTTATTGAAAACAGTCTTTGCTCTTTTGTATTGATCGTAATTCAAAATCCTTGACTTTAGCTCACTAACTGTCAGAGGAACTATATTCGAAAGGCATTTGAATACATAAGAAGGATTTAACCCTTCAACAATAGTAGAGACAAGATTAGTTTCGCTTTGAAAACAATTCAAAATAGAAGCGCATAATACGATCGAGTCCACATATTCAAGTACATTTTCATGAGATGACATCCTTCTAAACACCCGCTTACTCTTTAATTCTCCTTTCAAAACTCTCGAAACAAATCGATCTAAAATTATTTCTTTGCTCTGATTCCAAGAAAGCTTCTTATTGTAGCAAAACAAAACATATTTGTATAATTCACCTTTCGTTTTTAGCAGCAGATTACTCAAAATTACACTAATAGGTAAACCCGTGGTCTTTACAAGTTCTTCACATACTACCAACATGTCGAAAACCAAATAACCGTCTGCACCATCAATCACTGACTTTCCCATTCGTTCTGCTAAGATCTTCGTTAAATTAGAAAAATTTAATTTATCGACTAACTCAATGGGAGGAGCCCGGCTCACTACCGAATCTCTACATAATTCAACAAAAGGTCCAATAGGAACTTCCAAATTCCGAGCTCTAACTTCTTGAACATCATTAGCAAAAGAAACATTTCGACCTAGCTGATTGTTGAAACATCTATCAGCAAAAGGTTCTTGAAATCTTATGTTTCCTCGACGCATCGACGGAATAACCGATCTATTCACCAAAGGCGTACTAAAATTGTACGGATATTGAACTCCAACATCTCCCGAAAATCTATTGTCATAACCTACAGAATTGTAAGGTACATAGTTACTAAATTCTCGAAAACCATGGTAGGGTGACCCTACATTTCCCTGAATGGAATTGAACCCAACATTATATGGCGTACGTTGTTCGCCTGAATAACTATTTCGCACATCAAAAACTTCAAACCGACTGGCATGAGGAGGTGTTAACTCCATATCTGATCTACCTAGTTCGGCAAACCGAGAATCTACAAATCCAGTACGATCTATGGTACAATAGTCTTCCTCCATTGGAGGCATATCAATTACAATAGAATCTTCCATGTCAGAAAAGGCACTCAAAAGCAATAAAATACACAAAAGTACAAGTAACTTACAGGAAAAAGAATTCCTTATTCAACAAACAAAATGTTAAACACCAAATACGAATGAAATATATCCTTTATTCTGTAGGTTATTGCGCAATTTAATTTAAATCGCTAAGAAAAAGAAATGGGAAAGCCATGCATCCACTATACAACGTTAAAAATAACATTTTTAATCTCAATTTCTTATTTCTGAACCAAAACGATGTAATTTCCAAATTCAAACAAGTCCGGATAATTTCGGAACAAAGTATACACAAAAATTCTTTTAAACTACAATTCAAATTATTAAATTCAAGTTCAAACACGTTTACAACTCCAATAAACAAGATGACAATCCACCTCCGACGCAATCACGAAAAAACAAATTAAGAAAGTTGGTCACTTCAAAATTGTAAATTTCCAAACCATATCGTTTTAAATGACTTAAAACGATGTAGAACATCGCACGTAATCGAAAACAATTCGAAAAGAGGCCCTAACACACTCAGAACCAGGGATATTCAAAATTTACTATTTTCCCCGAGTTACCCCGGTTTACCATATACAACTAAAATTTTTTGTAAAGTCCAGATTTCGACAGAAAAAGACTCTAGGTAGTCTCTAGACTGTATATTTACAAATTCGCTTAATTCCAATGTACAGGAACTGAACTACAGCCCCTAAAGTTCAAAATTCAAAATTTTCAAAAGAAAAACAATATAATGATTAGTAAGCATTAAAACTGAATACACAAACAA